>JAFEME010000512.1:0-20423 GCA_018831755.1 Niveomyces coronatus
GTGCTGGCCGCGGGGCTCGTGCCGCTGCTCTCCGGCGACGCGGTGCTCGACGACGCGCGCGGGTGCACCGTCGTGTCGGGTGACGCGCTCATGTACTACCTCGTCACCGCGGCCGGCGCCGCCGCGCGGCGCTGCGTGTTCGTGACGGACGTGCGAGGGGTGTTCTCGCGAGACCCCAAGAGGTTCGCGGACGCGGCGCTGGTGAGGCGCATGCGGTGCGGGGAGGGGAGGGCGGAGATGATGGAGGAGGAGGAGGAGGAGGAGGAGGAGGTGGTGGGCGTGGATGATGTGACGGGGGCGATGCGCAGCAAGTGCGAGTGGGCGAGGCGCATCGTGATGGAGGCCGAGGGCGTGGGCGAGGTTTGCATTTGTCGGGCGGAGGACGCGGCGGCGGTGATTGGGATGGAGGAGGAGGACGGTGGTGACGACTTGGAGTCGCGGCAGTGGACGACTATTGTTCGCTAAAGAAGTTGAAGAGAGCATAGAAATTGAGCATGCCCTCTCGCAGAGCAAAACAAAAAAATTAATATCAGGATTGTCAATTGTCAAGACAAGCGCTATGAAAAGATAAAAATAAAAGGATCTACAATGACGTGCTCCGTAGCGCCTCCCATTCATGCTCAAGAATCGCCATGTATACAATGTCGTGCCACGCGCGGTCAAAGTAGACGGCCTGGCGGCCACGGCCCTCCTCGACGAAGCCGAGGCGCTTGTAGAGGGCAACAGCGCGCTCGTTGTAGGAGATGGTGCTGAGCGAAATGCGGTGCAGGCCGGCGAAGCGGAAGCCCCAGCCGACGCACCAGCGCATGGCCTCGGCGCCGTACCCGCGCCCTTGGTGCGCGCGGGCGACGGAGATGCCGATCTCGCTGCAGCGGCTGTGCGGCGACCACGAGGAAGGGGGTTGTAGCATGACGAAGCCGATGAGGGTGTCGTCGGCCGTGGCGGCGGCGATGGACGACGACGATGATGATGATGATGAGGGGATGTAGATGAGGGCGCCGAGCAGGGCGTTGGGAAAGGCGTCGAGGAGGAGCGAGGTGCTGAGGGGCTTGTCGCGCGGCTTGAGGAGGATGCCGGCGGCGAGGGCGGCGGTGACGGGCTCGTTGACCATGTGCGTCTGGAACCAGGCCTGCAGCTCGGGGTCGCGCGTCTCGGCGGGCCGGTAGACGAGGCGCTCCGACGTCCATATGCTGCTGGCGGCGGCGACGACGCTGTCCATTGCGGATGAGTGGTTGGTTTCTTCTGGTTCTTCTCGTGTGGTTGGGCGGGTGTGGAAGGAGCCGGATCTACGACTTCACAATGCGAGTTGGACATGGTATATATATACGTAGAGCCTCTCTGGGTGGAAGAGGTCGGCTGTAGGAGCCTCTCTATCGTGTTTTGGCTCTTCTAGCAAGGCTGAGGAGGAGGTGTGCATAACGAGGCTGATGTAACGCGCAGTAGCAGCAGCAGCAGCCAGCCACAGTAAGAGCAGGGCGTGCGTGATCTGGGATTGAGCAGGGAGTGTAAGCAAGATTGGGCTGCACATCTGATGTGTGGCGGTGCTTCGGATTGGACGAATGGCATTGGCGGGAAGGTAAAGCCTGGATCTATTTTTCGTTCAGCCGGAGCCATGATTCTGTTATATCCGTGCTTCGTATGATTTGATTGGGAGGCGGGGGAGCGCATTGCCTGGATCCTTGTTGCAGTCGTCCGCAGCCCTGGGTATCCTCCAGCCAGGGCAAGACGTCGAATGAGCACGGTCTGTACACGACTGTCGATTGATAGTGTGAGAGCTCGGCTCCGAGAAAAAAAAAGGGGTCCAACGAAAATGCTGGATTTGCTTTTGCTGCGTTTGTGGCTCTGACGTGCAATTCCCGTGGAGGGGGGGGGGGGGGGGAAGCTGAAAGGGTTTCGACAGACGCGACAGACTCGTCAGAAAATAGCTGGTGATGATGAAGCATCCAATGGGAGCCTCAGAGTGGTCAGCTGCGGAGAACCTTTGCCACCGAGATGTTGGCAGAGCCCTACCTCTTTGGCTTTTCCCCTTGGGATCGCCAGAGGGAACTGTCGAGACACTTCGTACTCGCACTGTTCGAAAAGGGCAGAAACGGCTAACGATCGCCCGTCGGAGTTGGCCGCTCTCCAAAATTAGCCCATCGCAATCTCTACTTGCCCCAGGAACCACCAGCTCAATAAAAATGATGGAGGGACGAGAGACACAAACGGACTCACTCTTTCAGCTTCTTCTGCGATAGCCTATATTGGTCAGCTCCACCTCGAGGCCCCCACGCTCGAGATAACGGTCGTCGAATCGAGCCTCGAGCAAACGGCGCTCGACCAATAGATAGATGAAGAGTCCTGGACGCGACAGTCACAATTTTCTTTCTTTCATCATCCGTGCCCAGCACCAGCATATTCTCCATACGACATCGGAAGAACATCCCTCATATTCATCCATTAGCATCCCCAGGCTCACCAATCATCCCCTCCGGCTTCAGCAGGTTTTGCCTCCCCTCCCCCTCCAAAACAACCGCCAGGATTCAGCCGGTTCGCCTGATCATAACCGGCCCTTTCCTCAGTTCTATTTATATTTTTTTGGATACATCTATTTTCTCCGTCAACCATGGATGAAGACCACGGCCCCCAGGATATCGCTCCGCCGACACCCACCCGCCGCCGTCCCCTCCGCTCCCGGCTCGCCGCCTTCACACGCGCCCTCACCACCAAAAAGGGCCTCGTCGGCGACTACGACTATGCCTTTCTCTTCCGTCCCAGCCTGCCCTTCATGGGCCGCTCCTCCCAGCGCCACACCCCCTTCTTCGGGCTCAACGACCGCATGCCCGTCCTCCTCGGCCTGCTCCTCGGCCTGCAGCACGCCCTCGCCATGCTCGCCGGCATCATCACCCCGCCGCTCATCCTCAGCGGCCCCTCGGGCGCCAACCTCGAGATCCGCCAGCAGCAGTATCTCGTCTCGACCGCTCTCATCATCTCCGGCATCCTCTCCACCATCCAAATCACTCGCTTCCGGCTCTTTAAATCATCGTCCGTTTTTGCCTTTGCCCTCCACCCCCTTCCTCCCTTGCTGTCAACCATGCTCATCATCTCACAATCAGATACTACCTCGGCACCGGCGTCATCTCCGTCGTCGGCATCTCCTTCAACCTCATCCCCGTCGCCCTAGGCGCCTTTGACCAGATGTACACCAACGGCTACTGCCCCACCGGCCCCGACGGCCGCCGCCTCCCCTGCCCCCGCGGCTACGGTGCCCTCGTCGGCACCGCCGCCCTCTGCTCCCTCGTCGAGATGCTCGTCGCCCTCGTCCCCGCCCGCATCCTCCTCCGCGCCTGCCCGCCCATCGTCACCGGCCCCACCGTCATGCTCATCGGCGTCCACCTCATCCAGAGCGGCTTCAAGGACTGGATGGGCGGCTCCGGCCCCTGCTCCGACCCGGCCACCGCCGTCGGCCCCTTCGCCCTCTGCCCCTCCACCGCCGCCCCGCACCCGCTCCCCTGGGGCGCCGCCCAGTTCCTCGGCCTCGGCTTCTCCGTCTTCCTCGCCGTCATGCTTTGCGAGCGCTTCGGCTCCCCCATTATGCGCTCCACCTCCATCGTCCTCGGCCTCGTCGTCGGCTGCGTCATCGCCGCCGCCTGCGGCTACTTTGACCGCACCGGCATCGACGTCGCCCCCGTCGCCTCCTTCCTCTGGCTCCACACCTTCCCCCTCTCCCTCTACGGGCCCCTCGTCCTGCCCGTCATCGCCGTCTACCTCATCTGCGCCTGCGAGGCCATCGGCGACATCACCGCCACCTGCGACGTCTCCCGCCTCGAGGTCGACGGCCCCGTCTACGAGTCCCGCATCCAGGGCGGCGTCCTCGCCGACGGCCTCAACGGTCTGCTCGCCTGCCTCATGACCATGACCCCCATGAGCACCTTTGCCCAGAATAACGGCGTCATCGCCCTCACCCGCTGCGCCAACCGCGCCGCCGGCTACGCCTGCTGCCTCTTCCTCGTCGTCATGGGCGTCTTCGCCAAGTTCGCCGCCGCCATCGTTGCCATACCCGCCCCTGTCATCGGCGGCATGACGACCTTCCTCTTCACCGCCGTCGCCGTCTCCGGCGTCGCCATCATCGCCCGCGGCGTCGTCTTCACCCGCCGCAACCGCTTCATCCTGACCGCCGGCCTGTCCCTCGGCTACGGCGCCACCCTCGTGCCCACCTACTTCTCCCACGTCTTTACCTACCGCGGCGACAACAGGTCTCTCCGCGGCTTCTACGACGCCATCGTCCTCATTATGCAGACGGGCTTTGCCGTCACTGCGGCGCTCTGCATGCTCCTCAACCTGACATTGCCCGAGGAGGCGCTGGAGCAGGTCGCTGCTGACGATGATTCAGAGCTTCGACACTCTGCCGGTAGCAGTTCCAAGGCTTAAGACTGCTGCCGCCGACAACACCAACGACACATCTACCCACAACTTGTCCGACGTTTCCAGGCATTAACATTTGTCGCTTGCGCATTCCAAGAGACCATGCCTGGCAACTCTAGACAAATTTCCATATTAGAGAGGCTGTCAAGCCCGCAGCCTCATGACCATATTTTTACCCACGCATTGAATAATACGTCGAACACGAGACGCGAGCCTCGTCAAGTAAGAGATTATCCTAATAGGTATTTAACGCCCCTGTCTGGCTTGTGCGCGATCCTCCTAATCCCATATTGTACACAATGCCAACGGAAGTCATGTTTGTAGTCAGAATCCAGCTGTAATACGCGACGAACGGCAGGAAGAAAAAAAGAAGAAGGAAAAAGTAGGAAAAAAAAGTAATAGCGAAATATCACCCGGTACGCCGCCCCCCAACCAGACTTCCTATAATAAGGCGACCGCCCATTGCAGCCCATGTGGCCAAACGGCGTATCAGAAAGAAGAAACAAAACATTATAACGCAAACCACACTCGGAAACGCAAATAGAGAAGACATGCTGGAAGAAGAAGAAGAAGAAACAAAAGGGACGACAAGAAGAGATAATAAAAGTTGTAGACCATTTCTTACGCCATTGATGGAAACTCCCTTCCTTTGCGGGCGAGCACACGCACATTGTCCAGGAACCCTTCCACCAACTCTTGGTATCCGTGCGGCTCTCCATTCATTGCTCGGCGGCCCTGCTCGATAACGGCGGCTGCGGAAAGTTCAATCTCCAACTCATGCTCCTTTTCATTGCGCTGAGAACCACCCTTGGAAGAAAAAGCAGGATTAGCCACGTATTCCATTATCAGCAACGTTTCATATGATTGGATAGCTACTCACCGCCTGTATACCGGGCATGGTCACTTGCGTCAGGTCGACCTGGTAGACACCCTGCTTGTAGCTTAAACGGTCCTTGCGACGGCTCGAGATGCCTTGTGTCTGTGCCGTGCCAAGTTGCTCCAGCTCCTCCACGGGCCCGTCCCAGTTCATTTCTAGATTGATACTGATGCGGCAGTCCATGGGACACTTGGGCATGTGTAGATCAATGTCTGCCACCCGCGCCTTGACAATCTTGTTCAGCACGCCGCCTGTCTTTTCGTCGTACGTGACTCGGGCACGAACGTTCTTGCGACTGCCTAGTCGTGACCTGACGCATCCCGGTATCTGACTTTGTAAGTCGGGCGGAAGTTCGAAGTACTTGTCAAGCTCTCGACGGTGCTTATAGTGTACCTGTACGCGCTTCTCCGAATTCGCGGTCCGGGGATCGGTTTGGATGACGATGCTGTTGAGAAATTCATTGAATGCTTTGTGATGCGCCTATTCAGTACCCATTAGCGTTGCCTTTTGACCAGTTCAACCTGTGCTTGAACTCACCTCAGTAAGGCGGCTTTGAAACGCCACACGGCCGGTGTCACGAAGAATACACTCCGATTCAATCAACTTCTCCACGCGATGGTTCGTGTCCTTGTCAATTAGGGTTCCAAGTTTGGCCTCGATCTCGAACTCGATGCCTCTGCTGCTGATTTCCTGTGCATCAGCCGCATTTATCACATGAATGAAGAGGAAATCAGCAACAGTTCGCGATAACTCCTCATAGGGCTTGACTCCTGTCAGACTGGCTTCCCAAGGGCCTAAAAACCCTTGAGGTCCTGTTGACTCGAGAGGTGGTGCCGCCACCGCCGGCGCCGCCGCTGTCCCCTGACTGTCTGACCTGTCGTGCGAGCTAGTCCGCTGCGGCGTCTCTTTCCGCCCATTGATATGTGAGTGTACACGTTTTTGTAGAACAAAATTTGCGTGTTTTGGCAGGGCTTTGCCCAGCGTACGGATGCTCGCCGCCCAAGGAGGTGGCTCCGAGTAGCGCACGCGAACTCTGCCCTCTACAGACGTGCGAGTCTGGGCGTGTGAGCTAGCGCCATCTTGGTCGACCTCATCTCCCGGAGGTGGCCTCGAGTTCCTATTCTCGAGCTCGCTGGGACTCATGCTGCCCCGATCTTCCAACTTGCGCTTGGCAGGTACTGGCTGGGGTTTCGCCGTTCTATCTAGCACAGAAATTGGCGGCCGCGCTTCTGGCTCTGATTTCACATGACCGCCGGAGATTGACGGACGTTCGCCGTGACTGCTCGGTAGCGATCCAACACGGGTCTTAGGACTGACGGACATACTATTTCCTCTTTCGCTGCTTGGCTCGTGTTTAACATGCGTCGGGCCTATGGAGGGATCTTGGTTGGCATGAGGTGGGACCGCAGGATTAGAAAGTCTATGCTGATGCTGTGAATGTGACAAGGCGCTCGGTGACTGACGAACTTGATTCACAGGGAGAGTACCAACGGATGTGACTTTGGGCTGGTATGGACTGGAAGGTTGGCTGAACGGCGTATGGCTTTGGTGCGAGTGCGCGCTCGGTGGATTGTGACCCTGTGATTCGGTCCCAGCTGCGGAAGGCTGCGAAGGATGACGACGATACTCGGGTAGTGGTTGGTAATTTTGAGGGACAGGACTTCCTTGATGAATTGGAGTGCCGTAGAAATGCTGAGAATGCGCCGACGTTGGTGTCGGCGTGGATTGCGTGGAGTGAGTGCGCGGATGGCCTTGTTGCTGACCGGTCGGGCCAGGGTGAGCAATCGGCGGCGTTTGAGGGATCGAGTTGTGTGCCGAGTACGGCGTCGAGGGCTGTGTTACGGGCGCCGAAGGATGGCTGTCGTGACGCTGGTGCTGTGCGTGTGAAGGATGTGGCGCGGGCTGGTACTGAGCCGGGGGGTATTGATGTCTTTGACTTGGGCTATGAACCTCTTGGTTGTGTTGGGGGTGGAAATAGCCTTGTGATGGACCGGGCACCGGCCCTGGAGTTGCATTCGCTGAATGCAGGTATGGCGATTGGACAGGAGGCACACTACCCGGAGACCGAGGGTCTGCATGCGAGGCTGGTTGACTGCCACCTCGCGAAGTATAGGCAGTCTGGTTTTGGTACGGCGATTGGGGCGGGTACGCGTTCGCCGGATACTGCCCACCGCGATGTTGATACTCGAGAGCAGCGGGATTCCCAGCAGCAGCATGCGTCGCGTGAGGATAGTCGCGATAGGGGTATTGCGTGTTGGACTGCGGCGGTGCTCGCGATTGCTGGACCTGGTGATGGTGTTGCGGATGATGAAGCGCAGGAGGATGGTGAGCAGCAGCAGCAGTAGCCGTAGGGTGTTGCGGAGGATGTTGCTGAGGATGTTGCTGAGGATGTTGCTGCTGTTGCGGTGCTGACGGCGCCTTGGCCGCAGAGCGCTCTCCATTATCGGAAGTATTTAGGACCGAACGAAGGTCCATTGTAAATATGAACTTTTTTAGCCACTGCTGCCTCAACGAATTTTGATTGCGAGCGCGCAAGACGGGGGTCGATTAAAAAAAAATTAGGAGAGTAGGGACGACAAGGGCGAGACAAGACGAAACTCAGTTCCGGTTATACATTTGCGACCAACACTATAGCTGCTTATGCAGTCGGTCGATGGAGACAATGAAGCTAGAATCGCGAAAAAGACGATATCGAGCGGGTCGCTGGATGCATCCTTATCCCGTTGTATTAAATGAGGCGGGGACGAGGCGCGCGCGCTGCGGTTGGGCGCGAAGTATCGGGGAAGAGAGAGAGAGGGGGATGTCAATGTCTGGAGTCGAAAAGCGAGGGGATGAAAAATTCGATAGGGTCGGCGAGACTAGATAACGGGCAGATGGAGGATGATACTTTTGTTGGCGGTCGGATGGAGAATTGATGTTGGTGATGCATATTTTTTTCCCCAGGCTGTCTTGACCAGGCAGGCGGCCGCTTTCGAAGCTCTTTTTGCGCCTGCATGAGAGAGAGACAGAGAGATAGACGTGTTGCTAGGAGCTGGCGGCCCACTTGCCAGGGCCAGGACCAACCAGCGCAAACTGACGAAACACCATAGCTCCCAAGGAAACAAAGCCAGGCCGGCCGGACCTCTATGAAGCTGTGAGCTGGGAAAAAATTCGGGGCGTCGATGGGGAAGCGAAGAGCAAACGCAATCAAAAAAAAAAAAAATAGCATGGCGTCTTTTCAGGCATCACTATTGATATCATTTATATTCGCAGTGTTGCGAGTGATTGGCTGGTATTAATGATGGTGGTGATTAAGCCCATCCAAGCAATACAACATTTACGTGTGGGAGCTACTGATGTACCTGGAGCTTACGCCGTGAACTGTGCATAAATGAGGTACTCGTCTATCCAGCTACCCCAGGCAGCCTTTGTTGCACTCGGCACAATTTTTTTTGATGAGCTGCGCTTGTTGTACGTGTCGTGTACTGTACTGGGTACTGTACGGATGGATTAGTACCTGGCCAGTACCTCGCGTGCTCGTCAATCACCGGCCAAGCAAATGTCATCAAGACGTAGTAGCCCTTCTTGTCACGTGCGGTGACCTACTTAGTCATCCCTGGCTTTACTAGCCAAGCCAACACGGTTCGGGAGCTTATGTAAGGAAGTGCTGCAGCTATGACTAACAGGTACTAGTGGGCAGTCACGTATTGTAGTAGTGGTAGTGGCACTTTTATTGGTTCCCTGGCCTGTCAGGCAGGCCGAGCTGTGCCTGACGTGGATGTCGTGGATCGCCCTTCTGCCTGCTGCTGCTACTGCTACCTGCCTACTACCAAGGTACCTATTCTCGGGCTGCACTCTGCGCAAAACCTACCATCACTTTCCATCGCGCCACTGCCACCCTTCCATCACCCGCGTACCACATCTGCGGCTCCTCGTCCATCTCCCGAGCTCTCTTTTGCAAGGGCATGACTTTTGTCTCCATCATATACATCACCTCCCCCTTGCGATAAGCATTCGAACGACACGCTCTGCCATCCCCCGTCACCATGCCTGGCCTCGTGTCGGCAACCGGCGTCCTCGCCTTCCTTGCTGATGAGGAAGCCGAGCTCAAAGTCTTTGCCCTCCAGACTCTGAACGATGACATCGACACCATCTGGACAGAGGTGGCCAATGTCTTGAGCCAGATGTACGGTCTTTCCTCCCAACATACCGCGGCAACGAGCCGCCTCCCCCTTGCCCCCTCTACTCTTGTGTTTTGTTTGCGGCTGACTGTCCTTGCAGCGAAGCTCTGTACGAAGACGAATCCTTTCCCGAGCGACAGCTAGCCGCTCTTGTGCTCGCCAAGGTGTACTATCATCTTCAGGCCTATAATGATAGCATGACGTTTGCCCTGGCCGCTGGCGATCTTTTCAGGCTGGACTCACCAGGCGAGTTTGAGGAGACCATTGTTTCCAAGTGCATCGACCAGTACATTTCAGTTACCGCTGCTCGCCACGCCGCGCCCAAGACGGCCAAGAATACCGACTTGCCTGAGCTCATGACCACTTTTACCAACGCTTCCGAAAGCGCCGTCATGTCGCCCACCACTCCGTTTTCCCAGACAACGTTGCCCCCCAAGTCGCTGCTGTCCCGTGCCTCCCTCGACAATGCCATCATCGATGCCTCATTGCTGCCTCTGAAGGAGGGCCGATCCGGCTCCGTTGCCCAGCTTCCGAGTCACGTTACCGAAAAGGCACTGCAGAGAATAATCGAGCGCCTCTTTGATAGCGCTCTGAAGCAAGGTCGCTATCGCCAAGTAGTCGGTATCGCTATCGAGTCCAAGAACCTTGACATTCTCCGAAAGGTCATCAAGCGTGCGAGTGACGATGGGAAACGCGACGCCAAGTCGTTGGATGATGCAGCTGTCAGTCCAGCCGAGGAGCTCCTGGACTACATTCTCGGTGTCTGCATGGACATTGTTCAGGAGCGAAGCTTCCGCACGCAGATTCTGCAACTCATTCTTGATCTCCTCAACGATATTTCAAACCCAGACTACTTCTCTATCGCCAAGTGTGTCGTCTACCTCAATGCTGACGAGGAGGCCTCGAAAATGTTGCAGTCGCTGGTAACGAAAGCTGATCGCACATCGACCGCCAACGCCTACCAGATCGCGTTCGATTTATATGACAACGGCACCCAGGAGTTCCTCGGCAAGGTGCTCTCCTCCCTCCCATCTGGTGATATTACCAAGAAGGAAGAAAAGGCAGACGACGAAAAGGATGCCGAAACCGAATCACTCCTGAAGAATCAGCAGTCCTCTCCCGAGGATGAGCTTCCCGCCGAGGTCGCCAAGGCGTATCGCAACATTCGTTCTATTCTAGACGGCTCTCAGACCATCCGACTGAATCTCGAATTTCTCTATCGCAACAATCGTACTGATCTCAGCATCCTCAACAAAGTTCGCGACAGCCTCGAGGGCCGCAGCTCTATATTCCACACCGCCGTCACCTTCTGCAACGCCTTTATGAATCAGGGAACCACAAATGACAAGTTCTTCAGGGAAAATCTCGAGTGGCTCGGCAAGGCAGTCAATTGGTCCAAGTTCACCGCTACTGCCGCACTCGGTGTCATTCACCGCGGCAATCTCTCACAGTCGCGCAAGCTTCTGGAGCCCTATCTGCCTAGACAGGGCGGTCTCGGCAGCGGCTCCATCTTTAGCCAAGGCGGCGCGCTTTATGCTTACGGTCTCATTCATGCCAATCATGGTGCGGACGCTCTTGAATTCCTCAAGATGCAATTCGGTCAAGCCGAAGAGGAAGTTGTTCAGCACGGCGGTGCGCTCGGTCTTGGTATCGCCGGTATGGCCACAGGCGACTACGAAATTTTCGAGAAGCTCAAAGAGGTCCTCTTTCAGGATTCTGCACTAAACGGCGAGGCGGTTGGTGTCGCGATGGGCTTAATCATGCTGGGCACTGGTAATGTCAAGGCTCTCGAGGACATGATCACATACGCTCACGAAACGACGCACGAGAAGATCGTTCGGGGAGTTGCCCTTGGAATGGCTCTTATAATGTATGGGCGCCAAGAGGGTGCTGACGTCCTGATTGAGGGTCTGCTCAACGACCCCGACCCAACCCTCCGTTATGGCGGCATTATGACCGTTGCCCTGGCTTACTGTGGCACAGGGAGCAACAAGGCTATAAGGAAGCTGCTCCACACCGCCGTCAGTGATGTGAACGACGATGTTCGCCGTATCGCTGTCATGAGCTTGGGCTTCATACTTTTCCGGAAACCCGGAAGTGTGCCTCGAATGGTTGAGCTACTTTCGGAATCGTACAACCCGCATGTGCGTTATGGCTCAGCCATGGCTCTTGGCATATCTTGCGCAGGTACTGGCCTGGATGAGGCGATTGACCTTCTCGAGCCGATGATGAAGGATCCCACAGATTTTGTACGCCAGGCTGCTCTCATCTCTCTTGCGATGATCATGGTGCAGCAGAATGAGGCCATGAATCCAAAGGTCACTTCTATACGCAAGACGCTAAAGAAGGTCGCCGGTGACCGCCACGAAGATGCCATGACCAAATTCGGTGCCGCCCTCGCCCTTGGTATCATCGACGCCGGAGGCCGTAACTGCACCATTGGTCTGCAAACTCAGACTGGCAATCTGAACATGGCAGGCATAATCGGCATGGCAGTGTTCACTCAGTACTGGTACTGGTTCCCCTTTACTCACTTCTTGTCGCTCAGCTTTTCCCCCACGGCTGTCATCGGCCTCGATCATGACTTGGAGATTCCCGACTTCAAATTCCACTGCTCCACGCGCCAAAGTTTGTTTGATTATCCTCCCGAGCAAGAGGTCAAGAAGGAGGCCGGGCCTGCATTGATTGCCACAGCCATCCTTTCCACGACCGCGCAGGCCAAGCGACGAGCGCAGAAGAAGGAGCGGGCGCAGCGCCGCGAGAGCATGGACATGGATTCAACACCCTTTAAAGAGGGCGACAAGATGGAAATCGATGAAGAGAAGCCGAAGGATGCTGTCAAAGATGCCAAGGACAGCGATGAGAAGGATGTGGCCGAGATAAAGAAAAAGCCGGAGAAGGAAAAAATTGGCTTCGAGATGGAAAATATGAGTCGAGTGCTTCCTGCCCAACTCAAGTACATAAGCTTTCCCAGCGGTCGATACAAGCCGGTCAAAAAGGTGAGTTTTATTCTGCTTAGACGGACAATTTTTTGATAGCCGCTGACCGATAAACAGCCCACTGGTGGTCCACTGCTCCTCGACGATAGCCAGCCCGATGAAAGCAAGTCTCTTGTCGAAGAGAAGCTGAAGAAGGTGACGACTGAGCGCGCGCCAGTCGCCGGTGGCCCTCAACGCGGCGCGGGGCGGTCGGGCAGCGCTCGTCTGCTCAGCAACATGAGCTCCTCTCGCAGTGCAGCAGAGAACGATATGGTGCGAGAGCTGATACAGTCACGTACCGGCGCGCGTTCTGCCTTCAACACCTGGGGTGCCGGGAGACCCGACCAGAGCGCTGCTGCCTCTGGGGCGGCTGCTGCGGCCGGCGTTCTAACGGCAGTTGATGAAGATGAAGAGGGCGACGAGGAAGCCGCTGTGCCAGATGAATTTGATTACTTCACCGACTCCAGTGATGTCGAATAGGATTGACAATCTGGCGGCGGAATGTGGGTGCCTCTTGGTTCAGCACGGAGAAGAAGAAAAGAAAAAAAAAAGGAAAAACGACAAAAACAAATGATCGTGTGGAATGGACCTGTACAATCAAATAACGCTCCGTCGGCAGGATGGAAAGCATTGTATCCGTACGCATAGGGGATTTTAGATGAGAAGCGGAGGGGAGGCGCTACATTTTAGACGGGTCATCATCTCTTTTGGCTTTTGGTGATTTTTTCTTCTTCTTTTTTTTTTGCGTTATTTGTCATGTATAGTATTAATGGATGAAGTGAAGCTTCTTCGAACTCGCCTATTAGGTTATTACTAATGGCCATACTATCCACGCCGTCTGGGCAAGGCTGTCCAAAGTATATTATAAAGACAAGAAAAAACAGACACCAGTTCAGCTTCGCAAACTCAGACGTCTGGGAAGGCGTATCATGTACGAAACTCTATGTGATGTGGAAAATTATGTTTATGCGCCTTATCCCATCCCAGCCGTACTCTTCACTGTTTTGTGCTCCCACCCCCTGCTCCGCTGGGTCTGCATTCGCTGCAGACCTGCACGCGGTGCCACGCATTGGCCAGGTTGCCTCGGAAGTTCCACGTCGCGGCGTGGCTCTCGGGCTGGCAGTTGTAGACCTCGTCTGTGGCCTTGACGAGGACGGTCGTGCAGCGACGCGCCTCCTGGGTCGGGGGCGCATTCGCGGAGATCACATACGAGCCAGTCCTGGTGCTTATCTCTGTGCCATCTGCTGCCGATTCTATACTTTCCACCTCGCCGTCGCGAAAGACACTGGCGGGGATGGAGCCGTCAAACTTCCAGCGCTTCCAACTCCATGCGCCGTGGCCGTTGCAGAGCGACGGGGAGCCGGGTTTGGAGTCGCAATCGGGTAGGAGGGATGCCTGTGTCCAGGTCTTGCCAGCGTCGAGAGACACGTCGACGCGAATGATGGAGCGGCCGCCCCCGGAAAATGCGTACCCACTCAGAGTCAGCTTACGCACGTCAGCTGGCTCTTCACGTTGGGTGGTTTCCGTGTCCGCAACTGTGAGTCTCGCGGCCTCCTTGGTCCAATCACCGAGCTTCAGAGAGGTGATTGCGCTCTGTACTGGAAGCTCCTGGATTGCAGGAGCTTTTCCCCAGTCGACTTTGGTCTGGTTGGGGCCAAAGCACTTGTAGTCCTTGCGCTGCCATTGGCTCATGCTCTCATCCTCACTTAGTGTGATTTGGTTTAGCCACTTGACCGACCTGGCGGCGACGTGACCGGGAACAATAGCACGCAATGGGAAGCCGTGATCTCGTGGTAAAACCTTGCCGTTCATGCCGTAGGCAAGGAGAACATCGCCCTGAGGGTCGACTGCTTTACGGATGGGAATCGAGGCGCCGTATGCTTCCATACCGTTGAACTGGACATGCTTGACCTCGCTCGTTCCACCCAGACCTCCTTCGTTGTCGAAGCCGGCATCTCTCAGAACATCTGCGAGAAGAACACCCTCCCAGCACGCATTCGAGATGGCGCCAGCATTCCACTGAAGCCCATTCGTGGAGCGACCAGAGCCATCAGACATGTGTTTCCGGCGATTGCCCGAGCATTGCAAAACTGCGGTGACCTGATGCTTGGGAAATTTCGTCTTGAGGTCGTGCAGCGTATACTCTTTTGTACTGCCATCGAGAAGTTCAATGGAAAGGCGATAGTTGGGCGATTCGTCCTCTGTGATTCGCGGTACCCACATGTGGTTCCGGACGTAGAAGAGTTCATTTGGAGTAAGAAATTGCGCGCTCATGGCCTCATCGGGTGTTTCTGCGTTGCGCGGCTTTAGTGTCTTGGTGATGAGATCGGGGTGGCGCGTGGGGTCGTCAGCGAAAGGATCTTCAATGGCGTCTTGAGGCGGCTTTCCATTTTCGAGATCGGCGGCGTGTACGAATCCTATCAGGTACTGGGAAAGAATGTCGTAGACGTATTGGTTTTTGTGAATGGCGAAAATGTTCCAGTATGGCTCGATCGAGCCGCCAGCTGCTCTGAGGATGACCTGCCCGCCGGGGTGTGCTGAGATCCATTCCGTAATGTCATACACCTTGTCACCGTGAACGACCCACGGTGAGTCAGATTTGGCGTCATGCTGGCGAATCTCGGAGAGGCGGTAGCGTGGTAAAGAAGCATCTCTGGTATCAATATCTTGTTGTTTTTGGACATGACGATTAATTGATGGCTTGAAACTCCCCGTGAAATTGGCCACAGAGTCGCATGAGGCCCGAGGGGACAAGAAAGTTCCAAGAGCGAAACACGCGAGACTGGCAGCGGCGACGAATGCGATGTAGTTTCTGCGGTCTGGGCTCAGCGGTAGCGTGACATTTTGAGCCCGTTTGTGATTTGAAGTTTGAATGCTGCGGTACTTTTGCCTTGGTAAGGAGCGCGGGGAGAAATATGAAATGTGGCTAAAAGAAAACAAAACCCGGCGTGCGCAGCGACCAGGAGCTGGGCAAGCCATTGTGTAGGCAAGGAAAGACAAGGAGGGAGATTCGAAAATCTTCAAGCGAGGGTGCAGCGGTAAGCCATATCAAGAAGTAAGAACTGTGTTCTAGTTTGACGACGCAGTTAAGTAGAGGCACAGAAGATGCGCCGAAAGAGTAGTAGAATGAGGTGAGGCAGGTGGACTGGCTGGCGAGTGGGAAAATATCGTCAGGCTCGGACCTGGAGTCGGGAAAAGCAAGGTGCTGTCACCATGCGGCACGTTCCCTTTCATAACAGTCGATAGAGGACGGATACAGACGAGACAAGTAGAAATTTTTCGATCGAGAGGAAGAGTTGAGGGGAGTAAAGTAAGGGTAGGGGGGTGAGGTAAGATGAGGACGGGGCGTCACGGGGCCTCATCAGGGTTTGTCTGTCTTGGGCGGTACTGACCGTGGCCGATGATTGCCGCACCCTGTGAATCGTGTAGATAAGCCAACGTGAGCCAGCCAGCCTGTAGCGTGGCACCGTGGGTTGGACGATGATGGCGAGGAGACTAGACACGAGTCCAGGTGGTATTGATTTGTGTGGAACCTCCTGAGGCTGCCTGAGATGAGTCGGTATACTGCAGAGAGAGGGGGGGGGTGGATGACTAGATTTTCTTTTTATCCTTCTTCTCTTGCCAATTTTTCGGTAGCTTGTTTCTGTTGCATTTATTACAGGACAGACTGTACAATTAGGTATGCGGATAAACTACTGTACAGTGTATCGAGTGGGTCGCGGGGCGAGGCTGTTGGTGCCGTCGGCTACCGGAAAGCAAGGTTGCTGGTAAGGCAGACGGCCGGTCGCCCGATGGTTATTATTAGGTTGGCAGTTATAAGAATGAGGGACTCCCGTGTTTTTCTCAAGCTGAAGCATCGTGAAAATGCAGTTGATGGTTGCCAGCCGGTGCAAACGCTGCATTTCTTGGAGTCGTGACTAGCCAGCTGGCAGTTTGCTAGCTCGTGTGGCTGCCAGCTGTTAAACTGCGGTACAGTTGGCGAAGCTGTCGCAGGAAAAATGCGGCACTTTGGCTCGCTCCAGAGCGCACTGCAAAAATCAGTCTGGGTACAGTCTACGGTGCATTAGTAGGTACTACATAGTACCTGCTATGGCTGGCGACTGACTCGAGCCTCGACCATGAACTGCACTGGTAGCGAACACGCCTGGAGGGCACAATCGAGAACGTTGCAACTGCACAAAACCAAAAAAAAAAATTAAAATTAGAAATTTGCCCATGTACGTCAACAATTCGCAAGAACGTCAATAGACGCCTAATTTTCCTTATATGAAGAAGCTGGCCCGTCGGCGTCGCATCCAGGAACATACGGAAGTCGGGCATCCACAAGTGTCGGTCCGTCGGGCGATAGACCTAGTTACTCGACGGGTTGTCGACCGACTTCCGTTTGTCTTCAATGTCATGCTCCCTGCAGTGCTGCTGCAGAGCGTGGCTAGGACACGTGCTTCGAGGATCCATCTACATGCTTATTCCCCGCGACCATCAGCATCGTCAAAAGCCCACTTAACGCGAGGACATCGATCCAGCGTCTGGTTGCCGACGTTGGCAGGGACACTGCAACAGCTGAGACGATGGTTACCTATCCTCATTCATTGGCCACGCCTCAATATAATTACCAATCACATTCAGTGCTCCCTATCCCCTCTACCACTAATGCCTAAACCGTACATCGTGCCATCAGCCATCAAAACCGGCCAGCCCCAATCACAATACTTCCTATAACACAATTATCAGGCTGCTGCCTCATAACTAACAGCGACTAGATGCCGCCATATCGCGAAACAATGCAAGAATAGGTCGCACGACAGGTACTGATGCTTCACTCTGTCTCGGGAGAGTCAAAGTTACTCCCAAGAGATCCGATGCTCAGAGCAGGCTCGGGGCTCACCAGCTCGGGGCTCACGGACTCGGATGGAGATGAGTCCGCCGTCTTGGCGGCAGGACGCTCGATAGCATCTTGCGATTGATGTATACGTTGCTGCAGAGCATTGGACGCAGCTTTGTTGTCTTTGGTCGCCTTTCTGCGTATCAGACTCGCCACCTTGACAAAGGTGAAGACGATGAGAGTCGGAAGAGCAGTAAGTGCCAGAATGAGCATCCTTTTAGCTCCGAGCATATCCTCGCGAAGCTCGCCACTGCGATGCTTGCCGCGCATGTCGGTGAGAACCAAGGCAAGGAAGGCGCCAAAGAAGATTCCGAGAATAACGTAGCAACCGATAACGATGTGTTTGTCATCGTTGCCATAGGTTAAGATGGTGTCGACGATTGCACCAATGGTCTCGTTGCCAGTGGAGTTTCCAGTATGGTTGGCACCCATGTGAGCTCGATTGCCGGCCATGTAGTTGACATAGGCCTCATGAGAGGGAACCTGGGGAGCATGGGTGGGCATCGTGTATGTTTGAACTGGATTTGTCAAACGAGAACAGTCGGGTATCAGCTTTTCACGACTGAAAGTAGAATAGAAGAAGTAACGGATACGGCTCAAAGGGGTGTGAACGAAAGACGAGAAAATAAGATGCGACTGGACCGTGCCGAAGTTGAGTATGCTACGCTGTTGATATATGAGGATTCGAGGGCGCAATCTACGAGAAAAATTGGAAAATAATGGCATGATCGAAAAGCTTGTTGACCGAGTCGGGCGCAATGTGGGTTGGCTGCCTGTGTAGACATGACGCGCTGAGAAGCGACTACTTTATGGTCCAGCAGCGACGGACTCTTATTTTTTTTGTTCGCCTTGACGTGTGGCTTTTAGAACCCTAATCATGATTTGCCTACCCTACGCCTAATTGCGAGTCGATGATGTTGATATCGATGTTGGTATCGATATTGGCGTATGTGTATGCACACGCGGGTATTGGCCTGTCTGTGTACTAATTGCCATCAGGGAAGTTCTGCCCGGGTAGGGGACTGCTCGCTCTGCGACTCCGAACTCACACGTCAAGTATGCTGATACGTCTCTAGAACTGATGCTTACGGACTGAATTAATAAAGTAGAATAAATAGAACAGAGAAGCAGAAACGGGGACCGAGAAATTCAATATAGTCCTGTACATGGCGGTGTCGATGTTCAGGGTCCGCGCCACCACTACAACACTACACATGTACAATTTTCCATACGCCTCTATGTCTGAATCAAAACTTGCCCCTTCAGCCTCGGCGGATCGTGGCGGAAGACATATTCCAATAAGTACTTGCAGTACATACTACTATGCAGTAGCTGGAGCAGCCCTGCACATCCATTTATTTATACATGCTAACTCCCAGCAAGCGGGCGATTGAAAGAGAGAAAAGCCTGAGGTCAGCCACCTTGCCTCCATCATCCGCCCTACTAAAGATTACTACTAGGTAAAAAGTAAGTCGTGTTAAATAAAAAACCTAGAATAATCATAATAAAAGATCATAATCATAAGAAGATTATAGTCATCTTAAACAAAAGGTATATACAAGTATGTTAATAAGTATAGCCCTACAGGAAGTGATATCGCCACCGCCGGCTTATTTCATCACTCACTTGCTGTAACGTGTAGAGTGTACTAAGTATACGGCAGCTTGTAAGCTTAGCTGTTGATCGCCACTACAGCGTTTAATGCCATGCCTCTTTTGCTGGTGGTCGGTGCAGAAGTACGGACAAAGACGTGGCCCTACAGTACCTTGTTACTGTACATGCACTGAACTACCAGAGTCAGCAGCAGCTTAGCACCTCCATTGCCGTACCAATCCTCCCTCCCACCAGAGAACGCCCTGTTAGAATAGGCAGAGTCGCATCATTCAATCGCGCCCAGTACCATGTGCCGCAGCAGAGGACGGCGGAGGTAATGAAATATGCCCGCACCGGGGAAACAGCCTTCACAATTTACCCAACACGAAAGAAGGAAAAAAAAAAAAAAAAAAAAAAAAAAAAAAAAAAGAAAAGAACCATAACCAAACCCCCCAAAAATCGATAGTCTGTTGCGTCACCGCGGGAAAAACAAAAGAGTAGCACGGGGAACCTCAGCTCGCCGCCGACCTGCCCACATAAAAAAGAAAAGAGATCGACAAGGACAAACAAGGCGACTGACTCCTCACATTTATTATTATGCACACTGACTTGTCTTGCATTTCCCTGCTTTTATTTTCGTGAATATTCTCTCTCCTCTTTTCCTCCAAGATTGCTTTTTTTTTTTTTTTCTCCCTTGCTTATTCCCAACCTTTCCCCCTTCCCACACATAAACAACAACAATCAGGCCTTCCATACACGCACATTGCCCCCTCCTCCCCTCCCCCATGGACCTGTCCAAGCAGGCCGCGGCCGTCACCCGCTCCGTCCACAAGGACCTCATCGCCCTCGCCAACGGCAAGCCCTCCCGCACCATCACCCTGCGCCAGCGCCTCCCCGTCGGCGCCGACGAGCTCTGGGACGCCGTCGCCAACCCGGCCCGCCTCGCCGCCTGGCTCGCCCCCGTCTCCGGCGACCTGCGCATCAACGGCCGCTACGCCCTCACCCTCCCCGCCGGCCCCGTCGCCGGCACCGTCACCGAGTGCGAGCCCCCCTCCACGCCCCCCGAGCTCCTCCAGGGCAGGCACCGCGGCTACGCGCTCTCCTGGGAGCAGGCCGGCTCCGTCAGCGCCGTCCGCGTCAAGCTGCTGCTCGGCGATGACGACGACGACGACGCGAGCACCGCCACCACCGCGCTCGAGCTCAGCCACACCTTCCCCGTCGACGACCTGTGGAGGGAGTACGGCGCCGGCCGCGGCGGCGTCGCCTGGGACAGGACCCTCGCCGCGCTGGCCGCCCACCTCACCGTCGGCGGCCTCCCGCCCATGGGCGACACCGAGTGGAGCTCCGAGCAGGGCGGCGCGCGCGACTTCACCCAGCGCTGCGGCAGGGACTGGCGGGATGCGGCGGTGGAGAGCGGCGAGGACGAGGCGTGGGCGCGGGAGGCGGCGGAGAGGACCATGGCGTATTATGCCTCGGGATGAAGAAGGGTCGTGACCACCGCCATCTCGAATTCTTCCATCCCCCCCCCC
>JAFEME010000513.1:0-20353 GCA_018831755.1 Niveomyces coronatus
CCCCCCCCCCCCCCCCCCCCCCCCGGTCTCCGCTGCCTGCTTTCCGGAGACGCACCGTCCCTCGAGGCTCCTTCGGCGTCTGTCAAATCCGTGCCGCGTCGAAGCCCTCAGAGACGGTGTCCTGTCCACGGACTGGGTCGAAACCTAACAAAAGCCAATCACTAGTGTCGGGAGCATCGTTGGAGAGGGGTCATCGTCACATTGCAGGCGCTCGCATTCTTTCTTCGCCCCGGCCAGCCAGCCAAAAAGTACTCGATTTTTCTGGCATGTCTCACAACCAACACCCCCACCACCACCACCACCACCACCACCAAGACCGCCATCCCGCGATTACGGAGCATGCGACGACAGCACAGTCCATTCACGAGTCCTCGTCGCACACCGCCAAAATGACCCACCAGCAGGGCGATGGCCTCTCGCCGCTGCAGAAATGGGCGGCCAAGGCCTCCGAGTCGCAGTTCAACGCCATTGCCGGAGCGGTCGGCGGGTTCACGTCGGGTGTTGTTACTTGCCCGCTCGATGTCATCAAGACGAAACTTCAGGCACAGGGGGGCACCTCCAACTTGAACAGGGCCGGGCATTCCCGAATTTACAACGGCTTGGTCGGCACCGCGAGTGTCATTTGGCGCGAAGAGGGTATCCGTGGCATGTATCGTGGGCTGGGTCCAATAGTTTTGGGCTACCTACCAACCTGGGCAGTCTGGTTCACGGTATACAACAAGTCCAAAGTATACCTCGCTGACTATCACCGTAAGATATCATACAACAGACTCATCTTGCTCATGTGTAGCTAACCAGTACTAGAAAACGTTCATCTTGTCAACTTTTGGTCATCCATCATTGCCGGGGCCAGCAGCACCATTACAACCAACCCGATTTGGGTCATCAAAACGCGGCTCATGTCGCAAAGCAACCCAAATGCAAACAATCGCGCCAACGAGCATATACCCCGACCCGGTAACACACCAACTGCACGTCCAACTCTGCAACAGCCCTGGCATTATCGATCTACGCTAGATGCAGCTCGCAAGATGTACAGCTCAGAGGGCCTATTGTCGTTTTACTCGGGACTCACTCCGGCTCTTCTCGGGCTCACTCACGTCGCGGTGCAGTTCCCTACGTACGAGTATCTCAAGACAAAGTTCACAGGGCAGGGCATGGGCGAACCCGAGGCGCCCGGCGACCACGCGCACTGGTCCGGCATCTTGTCGGCGTCCATCATGTCAAAAATTCTCGCCAGCAGCGCGACATATCCACACGAGGTCATTCGCACCCGTCTACAAACACAACGTCGGCCAGTGGCAGGCGAGCAGTTTCTGCAAGGTCTGGGCGTCGCGCCTTCGAGGTCGTCAGGCCAAGGCGGAAATGGCGGCACTGGCAGCAGCACGAGCAACGCGGCCTTCACGCCCAAATATCGTGGCATAGTAATGACGTTTCGGACCATTCTACGCGAAGAAGGCTGGCGAGCGTTCTACGCAGGCCTAGGCACCAATATGATGCGCGCGGTGCCGGCGGCCACGGTGACGATGCTTACGTACGAGTTTGTCATGCGAGAGCTTCGTCACGCACGACTCGAAGGCCGACTAGGCCTAGGTCTAAGACTAGAAGAGGGACATTATTAAACCGTGACGGTGGGACAGTGGCGACAATGACTACTACACGGCAAACAATATCATTATTTCAAACGTATAATGTCTCCTCCGGCTGGAATCTTCTGCCTCGTTGTTTTCTACTCGGGTGGTTTGGTCCGGTACATACGGAAAGCCTGGTTGGTCAAGGGCCACCTCGTTGCTTGCGGCAAAATCTTTATGTTGAGCGTTTCATCTTTTGATTTCGATTTCTTCTTTTCTTTTCCCTCGTCTTCTTACCTCACTCGTTCATCTTTTTTTTTTTTCTCCTGTTGTTTGATCATTTGAACCGAGGATATTTCATGTGAGGCGCAAAGGACCGGCGGGCTCTTGTGTACATATACGTCTACGTTGAAGGATAAAGAAAGAAGTCGAAGTGAATAAAATTTGTCAAAATCAGTACCGTGGCGAGATATGACTAGACCTTCCGTCTTCCCTGGGCGCTCGGTCCTGAGCGGCGCGTGTCTATATTTACCACCAGCCGTCATGCTCGTCGCTTCCGCCAGCATATTAGCAAGATGAGACGACGCAGCGTGAGTTGGAATATCGCTTGCCGTGGTGTTCCGCGCGGACCGTATAGACGAGCGCGTATACCTATAGTACGTGGTTAGTTTTACAGAGAGAGTATCAGCACACGTTGAGTAAAGGTTCTTCTTTGCCAGGGCCGATGGGGACAAAGCGTGGGTGGAATGGGACGTACACAAACAGCACGGCGGCCATGGTGAATGCGGCGGCTGGGGCCATGTATCTCTAGCGGGCGCAAACGAGGGAGCAACGATGAGCAATCTTTCCAATGGTCTGCAATTATTGTTTTTTTTTTTGGAGAGGCGGGGGCGGGGTTGTGCTGTCTCACTCGCGGATCCATCTCCTGTGTATCGGTCGAAGATGGGGTGTGAACGCTGACTTGATATGGCGGCCGCTCAGCTTTGAAGGCTGCATGAGAATTGAGGTTGTCGAGCTGCGAGACGAGATGCTGTAGTACTGTAGTAGGTAACTGGTGGTAGTGGGTTGGAATTGCTCCGCAGCGTCCAGAATGGCTAGCCTGTCGCCCTGGGGTAAGTTTTGGGGTTGGTGGTGCTGGGGCGCATGGCTTGGGCCAAGTCAGAATCTCTTGGCTCGGATGGGCCATTTTATGTACTATACTGCATTATGCTAAACACGAACTTTTATTTTCTTCATTTTACTCTTTTAATCTCGTCCGGGATATACATTCGTTTCTAGTCTTAAGGAGTCAAGGAAGCGCCTCGAGCGTTTGTCACATGTCTACTGTAGTCAATACTAAGGTAGTACATATGGGTGCTGTAGCTGTTTCCACCCCCAGATTGCCCGCCGTACGCGCCCGTCGATGCCGCCAATCAGCTTTATCACAGCGCTTCCACTGTAACCGTCTGGTTAGGTGCTGGCCGGGGGAGGCTCCGGTGGCTGCGACAAAGGCGTGCTCAGTACTTGAGGAGGTAGCAGTAAGTATTATGTACCTGCTACCTCTCTGCCTACAAAACCTAGGAGCGCAGGTAACCAGCATGTGCTAGTGCTGCATGTACTGTAAATACAAACATACGGTACCTTCAGTACAGCATCCGTGATGCCACAACATTTCACTAGGAGGGCAACACGCATGAGACATGGCACGAGTCGAGTCGAGCTGTAGCACGGAACCGAGGCCAGCTTTCGCCCTGGTGGGAAAAAAATAAAAAATAAAAAAGTAGCAATACTTCAGCGCGTACTACTGCTGTTTGTGCAGGGCTTGTGGCGCGCGCGCCCTTTTCGGCGCTGCCACGGTTCTGTCGCACAGCGGCTGGGCTGAGCGCACACCATAACATGTACAGTAGTAGTAGGTACCTGTATGTGTACTAATGTACAGTATGCGCGCCATGCACCAGTGCCTACTAGATGGGTAGCCCACGCCCATCGCAACCCCATCCCACACTCCAACCACCACATCTCTCGCGCTCTCTCTCTCTCACTTTTCTATCCCTATATAAATTCGCTTCCTCCTCCTTGCCATTTCTCCTCCTCTCTCCTAGTTCTCACTGTTTTCCTTGTTGTATGCACCAAACAGACATCTCAGGAAAAAAAAATTCGAACTTTCCGCTTGTTATTTTGGCATCTTACAGTCCCGCTCCACCACATTCTTCTGCCCATCATCGCCGCGCGTAAAGAAGAAACCAGCCGCGCAAAGAATTTCTTCTTTTCACTTTAGCCACAAACATTTCCTCAGTCGCGCAGCTTCTCCTTCTCTGACGCCGCTATGCCTCCTGTTCTGCGCAAGCGCAAGGCGCCCGAGCCCGCGCCCGCGCCAGCTCCTCCCCCCAAAAAGGCCGCGTCCGCGAAGCGCACCAAGCCTGCCGCCACCACTTCCAAGAAGAACCAGAAAAAGACGGCATCGTCCCCCACGGCAAAGTCCAAGCCCAGCGAGACATCTTCTGATGCAGCTACAGCTGACCCCGAGGTTGCAAAGGAGGAGCCCGTCCCCGCGCCTGCTGAGGCTCTCGCAGCTGTCGATGCCTCCAAGCAGGTCGCGGTTGGTGATACGATTGCGCTCGACGGCTTCGGCGGCCAGATCGAGACATTTGACGGCACCAAGACGACCCTGAAGCAGCTCGTCGACGATAGCAAGGCCGGTGTCGTTCTCTTCACCTACCCCAAAGCATCTACTCCTGGTTGTAAGTGCCTCGATTTGTTTTCGCATCCTTCCATGTCGCGTCGGCCTCCCCACAACTGTCGCACAGGCATCTACAGGGCCCCAATTACTCACTCAGTCACGTAGGTACCAAGCAGGTTTGCTTCTTCCGTGACGCCCATGACGATCTAACCGCCGATGGCCTCGCCATCTACGGCCTCAGCGGCGACTCTCCCAAGGCCAACACCACATTTCACACAAAGCAGAAGCTTTCGTATCCGCTGCTCTGCGACCCCGACTACACCCTCATCTCCGCCATCGGCCTGAAGAAGAGCCCCAAGAGCACCCAGCGCGGCGTTTTTGTGGTTGCGAAGGACGGCAAGGTGCTGGTTGCTGAGGCCGGAAGCCCCCAAGGCACCGTCGACCGTGTCAAGGCGCTCGTCAAGGCACTCAAGGAGGAAAAGTAAACGCATCCGCGCAGCGTCTTTTATTTCGCCATCTCATTTCTCTCTTGTTCTTGTTTGTCGGTCTTGCAAATGTCGTGGTGGAGTACTGGTTGTAATGAGGCAGATGGCTGTGAACGGAAGCTTGAATACTTTGTATGGCTGGCATATATTGGGATAGCATGCGTGACTGGTAGTCTTTAGGAACTTTGTAACAGTATACGATGGAAACTGAATTTGAAATCATTTAAGGTTCGAATCACTTCCACATGTAGAATTTTAAATCGAGCCACACCCGATCGTCTTCGATAACTAAGACAACTGGAACGCGGCATTGGTATGTTGGGAATGACCGCCGTCTAGAAGCCTGCACACCTGCACAATGCTTAATACTTTACTCTACAGGCTCTCATTATAAATCCGATAAGTACTTTTGTCATATTCATCGTAATTCGTTTTATATCAATTATAGACCGCGTATGTTTTAGTAACTACATCTTTTTTGTGTGTAGATGGCTCTAGGGTAGGTCAAACCGGCAGATATACGGCTAAACACGTCTACGATTACAAACTAGGACCTCCGCAGAGTCGGAGCACCCATCATGAGCATCATCTCACTCCATTGACAGACCTGATCGAAACAACCACGCCATCATGTCGGTCAATGCGGCAGCCAAGGCAGCTGGTGGCGTCGTATCCGTCGCCAAGGTACGAATTTTCCTCCCCGACTGAGCCGACCCGACACCAGTCCCGAGACGACTCAACGGCCCATCCCCCCAAACCCACGACGACGCCTCTCTACCCTCTCCACCTCTGCCTCTCGCTAACCACAAGGCCTCTACGGGGGAAAAACAGAAGCAAACCCTACAATCGACCGGGGTCTGGGAGAGGCTGCGGCGCTCCCTGGCCATCGACCCGGATCGCTCGAGCGGCGTGCCGCTGAACCCGTACTACCGCCTGCCCGCGCCGGGCTCCAACGCGCCGGGCTCCTTCGTCGACCCCGTCACGCTGCCAGCCGCGGACATCGCCGGCAACCCGTACTGGAAGCGCGACACGCGCCGCAACTACCCGCAGCTGAGCGTGGTGCGCCAGGCCGACGTGGCGGGCCTGCTGGCCGTCGGCAGCGCGGCGAGCCCCAAGGTCGAGCTGGTGGGCGCGGCCGGCGAGCAGGCGCTCGTGGCGGCCCGTGAGGAGGGCCGGGCGACGGGCCTGGCGGGCGCGCTGGCAAAGGCGGAGCCCCGCGCCGTCGCCCAGGACATGTTCGTGGGGGGTTTGCCGCCGCTGCCCAGTGGGCAGTCGCAGTCGTCGGGGGAATGGGGCGTGCACAAGTATAAGCTGTCGGAGCGGTCGTTTCCTGACGGGTGAGTTTGATGAATTCTGTGGTGGAAAGAGAGAGAGGGAGAGGCTAATGAGATTACAGATATCCTTGCAGGTCGTTTGAGTAGACGGGGAAAAATAGAATCATGTATATACGGAGGGGGCATAGACGCCTGCATTTTTCTTTTGTGCTGTTACACCAATAAAGCAGATGAAAACCGACCAAACACTTCCGTCAAATTTATACCAGCGCCAGTAAATGCACGAGTAGAAGAGAGCTATGAACATGTGTATGAGAAAAAGCATGAACGCCCGCATCTCACCATCTGTGCCGTCACACCAACAAAGTAGATATATACTCCCATCTCTGAGTAACGCCAGTGAAATGCACGCAATGGGAAAAAGAAAAAAGCTAAACCTTTGCAATGCTAACCACCGAACTTATCCGGTCACCCAATCATCTTCTCCACCACCTTGGCCTTGCCCTGCGCGCGCTTGAACCTATCGTCAAAGTCCTGCACCGCATCGTCCGCGTTCGCCGTGGACAGCGTGCCGGGCTCGACGAGGGCGTAGACGGAGCGCACGTTCTTGGCGAGCCTTGGGTTGCCCGGCAGGCGCGGCAGGGCACACGCGGTGGCAGCGGAGTCATCGGCGTCCGCTGTTGGTGGTGGTGATGCCGCCGGCGCCGGGGAGCCCGGCAGGCGGTTGGCCCAGACGAGGGCGCGGGCGGCGAGGCGGCCGCTGGCGAAGAACTTGTCGAAGCCGGTGCTCATGCCGAACTGGCGGCCCTCGACGCGGCCGGCGGCGCGGCCGTCCTCGAGCCCTTGCCGGTAGCCCTCCTGGTAGAAGCGGTCCTCGAGGGTGAAGACGTCGTCGAAGGGGTCCGTGGGCATGGTGCGAGATTGTTTTTGTTTTTCTGGAGGCTTTGATGTCCTAAAAGGTATGAGGCTGTATTTCGGGGGAAAAGAGGGGGGAAGAAGACAGGAAAGGCGTTGCGGCGAGATTAACTGGTGAAGGGCTGTGGATGAGGTTTTTGGTGAGAATTACCTTTTGGAGTCACCC
Source organism: Niveomyces coronatus (assembly GCA_018831755.1). Classification (NCBI taxonomy): domain Eukaryota; kingdom Fungi; phylum Ascomycota; class Sordariomycetes; order Hypocreales; family Cordycipitaceae; genus Niveomyces; species Niveomyces coronatus. The sequence goes on from JAFEME010000513.1 coordinate 7,071, forward strand.
CCGCCATTTCTTTTTTTTGGCGGGGCAGACCGACCAACAGCATGGTTTTGAGGGTGTGAGTGGACAGTGAGTGAGCGTTCGGCGATAACTCGCATTTGACGTGTAATAATTATTTTCATGATTTATTCATCTTGAAACTAGGCGTTAAGGTTTGATGGAGTGCTGAGGTTGTAACATCTGATGAACATACAGCTTGTAACTAAGTTGCCTTATGTGATTTGTGTCGACTACTAATAAGCCACTCCTATACAAGTTAACCAAGCAAGAGGGAGCTTGATGAAGTCGCTGCTCATGCTTTACAGAGGGCCCGACTTGCAGGTTAAAATGTAGATCACCTCTACCGACCGGCGCTGGTTTCACGTATACAGATGAGCCTCACTCGAATTTGCGCGATCTTTGCCTCATTCTTTTTCCGCATTCAAAGAGAAGCACAAGGTGGGATCTAGAGCACTTATTTTTGGCGCGAGCCGCCCGCTCGTTCTGGCCCTCATGGCCTCGTCTATAGAGCATCTCGGGGACACCGGCCGCCGCATGTAGTGACCCTCGCGCTGGTCGTCCCCACGAGATATATCCAGCGGCAGCGGCTCCTGGCGGCCGAAGGTGGCAGGGGGCCTAGCCCGCAGATTCCGGCCGTGGTTGTTTGGCTAGGGCTCTGCTGTAACTCAGGGGTGAAGCTCTGTGTTTCTCTTTTCTAGGGTGTATTGGTAGTAGCTTCGATTGGGAGTTTTTACGCCGGTTCTGGCTCCGGGGTCTTCTCTGCGAAAACTGCTTCTAAAGATATCAGCTAGTTAAAGCGATATTACTGGTTTAGCCCTGGGACCTATTATGCTTCATCAGATTGAAAAAGGGTGTTGGTCGATAACGTGCGCGAAATGATGCCTACAGTTTGCCATGTTCGCCGCATTCACTCTGCCACCAATAAACGACAAATTCACTGCAAATCGACTGATCTGCGCCTTTAATTTCCTTGTTCAATCTTTCTCGGCCGAAAGCCGTGCCAACGTTGGCTGCCACTCTAGCTTCTAGTGCTTGGTATTAGATGTTCTAATAAAGGCATGTTTGACTCCTCGCTTGGGACTGCCAAGTGATTACCCCGAAAATGCTACATACCTAATGTCGGAGTTTATACAGACGCTTCAGCACCTCGCAGTGGTTGCCGAGCCAAGACACACTGGGCGCCTCATATACAGTAGGCTGCTCTGACTTGTTAGGTTTAGACTGATCAGTCCACTGGGATGGAACGATACCGTGTTGTTACCTCGAAAACCCCAATCTTGACAGCCTAACGCACGAATCGCGACGTGTTTGTTAGATGTATGGCGTCCCTGATCAGCAACGACATGGCTCGCTCTATACGCAATTATCAGTTATGATCCCGGCGCGGAAGCAGAGCCTTGTTGCAATCTGAATCACGTGTCTTGTTCGGAAAACGTCACAGGCTTCGGACGGTCTTCAGTCAGACACCGGTCTAGAAACTCCGCATGAGTGTCTGTAAACGACCATCACCGCATGGAACCGTGCGTCGAAGCGGCCGTCTATTCGAGCAAATTCCGAGCCTTACCGGTCGATCGGGGCTGCGGCATGGAAGGTCGGGACGCTCTAAACCTTTCGCGGCAGGCCAGCCTCGAAGCTAGCCCACCATGATTGGGGGACGTTTTTCTCGTACATGCCTCCCGTGTGAAATGAGTATTCGTCTACTCGGCAGTACACCTTGTCCAGCATCCGCCGATGCCATTAACCTTGTCAGGATTGCAGCTTTGTGCTGCGGCGGCCCCCTTTACCATTCCTCTCATGACTTTAATAAAGCCCATGCACTCAAGTTGCGCGATGCCCGTATCTTCCGCCAGATAGCGTATACATGTTCCCTCTCCCTGAACAAATTCCGGATCACAACTAGAGAAGTAGAAGAAACAATGAACCCCGCCATCACCTGCACCCCCGAAAGCGAGGCCGGCTTCGTCAACTTCATCAAGCGCCAGTTCTCCTACAAGCCCGTTCCCGTGACCGATGTCGACCTCTCCGGCAAGACGGCCGTCGTCTTCGGGGGCAATAGCGGCCTGGGCCGCGAGGTCGGGCGCCAGCTGCTCGGTCTTGGCCTGAGCAGGCTCATCATCGGCTCGCGCACCGAGGGCAAGACGGCCGCGGCGATTGCAGATATCAAGGCCTCCACGGGCAGCAGCGCCGTCGTCGAGTCGTGGCCCGTCGACCTCAACGCGTACGACTCCATCGTCGCCTTCGCCAAGCGGGCCGAGAGCCTCGAGCGCATCGACTACATCCTCCTCGGCGCGGGCATCTGCAACGTCAAGTTCATCAAGAACGAGACGACCGGCCACGAGGAGACGATCCAGGTCAACTACCTCTCGCAGGTCCTGCTCGCGGCGCTGCTGCTGCCCGTCGCTAAGGCGAGGCGCGGCGCGCAGGGCGGCCCGACGCGCGTGACCCTGATCTCGTCGGACGTCAGCAGCTGGACGCCGTTTAAGGAGAGGACCGCGGTGCCTCTGCTGGCGGAGCTCGACCGCGCCGCGGCCGACCTCACGGACCGGATGATGGTCTCGAAGCTGCTGGGCCAGTTCTTCGTCGCCGAGCTGGCGAGGCGGGTGCCGAGCTCCGTCGTCACCGTCAATTGCGTCACGCCGGGGTCCTGCCACGACTCCGACATGTCCCGCGAGGTCAACAAGACGTTCGGCGGCAAGATGACGCGGCCCGTCCTCCGCCGCATCGGGTACACGTGCGCTGTCGGCTCGCGCAGCATCACCGACGCCCTCTTGCATCACGACAACGAGCAGACGCACGGCCAGTACCTCTCGACGCAGCAACTGAAACCGTAAGTAGCAAAACCAAACGTTATGATTAAAACGTGCCGCACCACCTAGGACCTTTTGTTTTTTGCTCACTCTTAGCAGCATGGCGCCGATTGTATATACGGAAGAGGGCAAGGACATTTCTGCGCGGCTGTGGAAGGAAACGATGGATGAGTTTGCATTTGCGAATATTCAACAAATTATCGACGATGCGGCAAAGGATGAGATATAACCCTGGGTCACGGGACTCTGTAGGAACTGAAAAGCCTCGATCTGGTCATGGGTGACTTCGCTTGTAAGAAGGCCGGACTTGATGCTGGGTTGCAGCAGCCAACTGCTTGTCGTAACGGGCAAGACATGATCGGCATGTATTTGGAGCTACATAGTACTGATATTAGAGCTGGGTGTTACGCTACAGACAATAGTGTCTACATTTTATGTCTCACGAGCTCTCTAATAAGTAGTATGATATGAAATTGAGGGTATGACAGAACAAACCAGCCGACTACCTATGCACCAAGACTCTATACTGCAGTCAACTAAAGAAGGTTAGGAAACTGCCACAGGGCCTCTTAGAGAGGCTGGTACTTCGAACTTCGAGACAAGATCGCCTGCGATTTTCCAATTATCTTGTGATCGAAATAGCCCGATGGCTTGCCTCAACACTTCAGCCATTATGAAACGATAGCTCGAGTGCTGAGAACATCTTCCATGTACAGTTCCACTCATACGTTAGTCAACATAACACGATTTGAACAGTTCTAGTTTCGCTCTATATTTAGCCGTGGGAAGGTGAGCTAGGGGAGGGTGAGCTCTGCGGATTAAACAATCATAGGGCTTCAAGGCGCTTGACGATGTCGGCGGCCGTGAGACGTGAGCTCTTGTCAAAATCCAACATGCCGTGGACAATGACTTCTAGGGGATTTTGGTCGCTCAGATGTCCCTTGGCCCAGACAATGTAATTGAGCCACTTGTTCATTTCGACTTTGGCCTCGTTCTGCCCCGGCTGCCTGACTTTGTTAATATCCCAGCCGACGCCGCCGTACTCCGGAAAGCTGATCTTGCAGAGCACGTATAGCATCGTTACCCCGAGAGCCCATATGTCGCCCTCGGGACCGCGCGGATCCGCGGGATCCTGGATCTCGGGAGGCAGATACCAGGACGTGCCCCCAGAAGAGCTTTCCGTGCTGTTGATATCCACCGCCAGACCGAAATCGAGCAGCACGGCGCCCCTCTCCTCGGACCATGCAATGTTGCCGGGCTTGATGTCACGGTGCCGGATGCCGTTGCTCTCCAGACACATCAGCGCCGACGAGATGTCTCTGAGTATGTAAGTGCCCTCGGCAGGAGTCAAAGTGCTCCAAGTGCTCCCGACGAGAGATTTAGGCAGAAGTTCTAGGAAGATGGCCAGTACTCGACCATCGACTCCGTAGAGCGACACAATGTTGGGCTGCGTAACGAAGGGAGAATAGGTTAGCCACTGCACAATTCGGAACAAAGTTGACTCATTACTTACGTGGTTCAATTTCTGAAGGATGTCTCGCTCCCTCTTCCAGGTGATGGCGCGGTGATTCAGCGTACCTATGGATATGTTGGATGCGCCGGGCTGTTGCAGGGTTTCCGGATGCCGCAACACCTTGGCGGCAAGCTGATCCGAGCCCAGCTGCGAATGGAAGCACGAGAAGATCACCGTCGCTCCGTTCTGAGCAATTCGCTCAGTGTTGCGTAGCTCGTATGTGCCCGGACCGGGCACGGCAATCTGTTCTCCTGCCTCCGTGTTGCGTGTACTGCAGATGGTCGCGGTTTGCCCATCGCCGAGCGTTGCGAGATCAGCCGAGGGCCCTTGGGGGACCACCGTGCGTGATTTCTTGCGGCGAGAAGAGTCTTGCAGGCTTTGGAGGATGATTTTCTCTCCTTTTGCGGCCAGTCTTCTCCTTTTAGCCCGAGTTATGACGCCGTCGACGGTTGAGTCAGGCCGCTTGTTATCTGGTGCAGCCGAGCTCTCGCCGAGGGACACATGGAAGTGACGCTTAAGGATAAGTAGATTCGTGAGGGGCTTCCAGTCCTCGCTTTGTTCTGGGCCGCCCTCGGCAAAGAGTCTCCAACAGTTCGGGCTGAGCACGATACTTGCGCCGCGGGGTACAGGGGTGTGAACGTTGTTTTGGATATGCGCGACCGAGACCCGGCGACTGCTTTTGTTCATCAGAAAGCAGTTATCACTCTGTGGGTCGTAGAGGAGTCGAAGTGATACGTGCTCGTTTTGCTGTCCAGAAGAGCCGGGCAACGGTATCGCGAAGCTGAAATCCGCATCCTGGGTGGTTTGGTCGACACTTGACGTGTCCCAGCCGGCGACATTGTAGGGCAGTTTCGTAACCGTTGGTGGTTCGGCTGGCTCCGATAAATAAGGCGCTGGCACGTGGGATAGTATAAGTCGTGCTTCGGGGGACGTCACGAAGGTAGCATGAGAGAATACACTGGAAAGCTCCTGAATATCCTCCTCAGATGGCCATTGCGCAGTTTCCTGTGGTTCGGCCATTGTAGACTCTTGCTCAAGACTTGCTCGAGGTTACAAGTGGATAGGAAGTGGCTTAAAGGGCTTGATGAGTACGAGAAAAGTGAGTTGTATAGAGACGAGCTGGAAGACCTCTCAATAGAGTAATTGAGAAAAACGATGATGTGAATTGTGATGAGCAATCCGAAACTGGCTCTTCTGTCCATTCCTTTATATATACACGATAACGCGCATGCTTTTTCTGTAAGCGCTGCCCTGCTAACAGCAACAACTGTGTATTACCTTTGTAATTGCTCGCTCCCGTGCGTTTATAAAATGTACGACCCTTTATTCGGCACTGCAGCTATATGTAGTCTCGAGTGTAGTCTCGAGTCACACGAGTTGCGAATTTTTGTGATTTCTGGCGCTTTGTATCGCTTTCAGTGAATGCTGTACGTCTGTATATGTGTCGTCAGGAACTTGGTGAGACAAGCAATTAGTAGTCTCCCGAAGACCTACCGGAGAAAGACACATATTACTATCAAGTAGCGCATAGCGGCTGCGTGTTCCGATAGTACAGTCGAAGCGCGCTGTGCCATGCAAGGCCTCCCTCAACATGGCAGAACTTCCCTCGCCCAAGGGCTCTCAAGTTCCCTCATCAGTTTTTCTCCATGGCGGAAAGCATCAAAGACCACGTTACGGGCCACTCCCACTTTGCTGTGTATGTTGTGTCCGTAGCACTCTGACTTACAACGACTCGCTTCCCGGTTTGCAGCCACTACTGCTACACTTCTATCTTATGCAGTCTGTCATGGTGCTAGGGTCTGGCCGGCAGCTTGTTCGGTTGATTCATGTACAGTACATGATACCCTCGCGCCTCGACAGCATCGTGGCCAAAGTCATAGTCGGTGTACATTATCCTGGCGAATGATACGTAAAGCTTTCAGTAGCTGCTTTCTGCCGTAAGAAGCCCCGATCAGTCGAAGCGCGGCTTGGGCACTCTGAGAAAGGACATGGCACGTATCCTGGCCACGACTAAGCAAGCAAGTATGAGGCCACCAAGACCAAGGCTGCACTTAACTATACTTGGAGATGCAGTGTGTTTTCCTGTTCTCCGGCAACGGATTGCCGTGACATGTTATATGCGTTGTACGATGGGATAAAGGGGGGGGGGGTGAGTACTATATACACTGAAGCCAAGAGATCGATGATGCCAGCCCCCCCCTCCCCTTACGTGAACTCCATGTCCGTACTATCCATCTCAAACTCTTTCGCTTTTCATCATGCCGCATCTCACCGACCATGATATCGCGACACGGACTTTCTGATTTGTTGGCGCGACCAATCGGAGGACGTCGATAAGCCCCTCAGACTCTAGACACTTCCACCGGAAGCTACTACCATTCTAGGCCGGAGCAGTCCGCCAAAGACTTCAAAAGCGAGGTTTCCGAGGGAGCGCTTCTTTGTTTTACGAACCCCCAACATTTTCCCCAGCATGATATCCAATTGATCCAATCTCGCTACTGCAAGATGGCTCCCAGCAAGGTCAGTAGAGCCTGTGCTCGTTGCCAGAGACAAAAACTAAAGGCAAGTTGGCGCATCCTCCTCCGTAGAAACACGGCCAGTCACTCATCGGAACTCTAGTGTGACGTTGAACGGCCCTGCATGCTCTGCACTCGCGCCGGGGTCGAGTGCATTGCCGGGCAGGACCGTGCGTGGGTATCGCATGTGTTGGCAGAAGATTCCAGTAGAAGCAGCCTCGACGCCTCCGGTGGTAGTAGTCGACCGAAGAGAAGGTCCGATGCCTCCGGTGGTAGTAGTCGACCGAAGAGAAGGTCCGATGCCGTTTCCAGTGACGGCTCGGCCAAAAGACAAGGACATGGAGATGCCCGTAGTCACAGTCAAAGGCCTCCCTTGGCTGCAACCCTTCCCCGCAGCTCAGTCGCTACCAGTCAGCATCTTTCCGGTGAAGCAGAGGCTGACCCGGGGAGCAAATCCAGCTCAACCATTCAGTTTGTTGAACAAGTACGTACATCAGACATGATTTCGGCACTCTCTATCTTTACTGACTTCGTTTTCTCAACCACAGGCCTTCTCTCAGAGCCATCACCCCTCGCCAGAGGTGGCAAAGACAACTGCGCTCTGCTACGGCCGGGCTTTCGAAAAGGCACTGGCGCAGCAGCACCCATCGAAAGTGTTCGACTCGCCGGGGCCTGGTGCCGCGCTCAGTGGTCGACGCCAAAAGATACCACAATCTATGGCCTCAGAGCTGTTACAATTGCTCCCAAACAAAGACGTCACCGTTCTATTGGTCGACAATTACTTCGCCAAGGTCCATTGGTTCATACTCCTCTTCCATCAACGATCTTTCAAGCATTCAATGCACGCCATCTACTCGACTGGCAATTCGCATGATTTTTCATGTAGAGCCCTGAACGAATCGACCGCTGGATATATATGTGTACTTCTAGCTGTGTGTGCACTCAGCCTTCGGTATCTCGGTCCTGCTCAGCAAGAACATTTGGCGACCGGCGCCATCGAGGCGACTTCCCTCAGGGGAGATATCCTTCGAGTACTCAAGTATAGGCTCCTTGATATCCTTGCCCTTGGCTCACTAGAAGCTGTCCAGCTCTGCGTTCTCTTGGGAACTTATTATCTGTACCATGGCGAGCCAGAGCTGGCTTGGCCATTGTGCGGATGTGGCCTGCGGCTCGCCCAGGCACTTGAACTTCACCACCGACCAATGCGAACTGGCAACCATCTTTCACACCCGCAGGTTGAGGATAGGAAACGTTGCTGGTGGGCAATGTACGAGTTGGAGACCTTTTGCTCCATGGTGTATGGTTTTTCTCTCGCTATTGCTGATTCCGAGTGTGATATCGAGCCGTTGGATCCCAACGATCCATGGTCCATTGGTGCAGACGGCCAAGCATCGGGGCATGACCAGCCCAATCTTTTGGTCTATAAATGCGCCATGTCTGCCTTGTCCGCCATCATTAAATCGACGCTTCGGAGCCTCTACCGGACTCGACAGAAACAATCCACCGCTGTGTCCGGTCGCGCGGCCGAGGCTGAGCCAGGTGATCGTATTCAGCTTATTAAAAAAGTAAATTCCCTAAATGAGCAGCTACAGCGGTGGTATCACGACCTGCCACTCCAGCTGAAGTTGGAAAGGTTCCCGGTTGATTCCATGCCAGCGCAGAAGCTCAGCAAACCGGCTGTTTTGCCGGCCGAGATTCCGTTCCATCAAAAGCTTTTTCACATGCAAGCCCTGTCGTTAAAACTCGCATTTGAAAACACAAGAATACTCATTCACCGCCCTCTTCTCTCATTGCGGGTTCATCGTCAGCAGACTGTCGTGCATGGGGTAGAGCGCACAGCCTCCAAATCGTCCGTTTTTGTCGACACCTGCCTGGATGCAGCACTCCAGGTCTCGCAGGCCGGGCTTGTGCCCATCTTTAAAGAGGCCACTTCGACATATGCCCTCAACTCAATTGCTCTGCACCTGCTCACGGCTGGCGTTGTGCTTTGCATAGTAGCAAGCTCAAACCCCCTAACAGAGAGCTCGTTCCTATCGAAGTTGGGTATACGTCGCCTGATAGAAATGCAGGTTTCACTCAAGACTAATTCGGTCATGGCTGATCAGGGCCTCCCGATTCTAAGGAACCTCCTCTCACTCGCCATGCAGAAGGAGACAAGTTTTATTCTAAAGTTCAGTCCAGAGGAGCCGTTGGAAAGTGAACTTCACACCCAAGAGAGTGGTCAGAGTCCTACCGTAGCATGCAATGTTACGGTAGGTGAACTTGACATTATACCGCAACCTCCTCCTAACCTAGTCCCGAGTTCGGATTCAGCGCCGGGAACACCCCGCACTGGGGCAGATCGGTCAAACGACAATTCTGCCTCGTCTTTGCCCGTTTCAATCAGTATATGTCAGAACATACCGGTTGCGCAAACAATGCTCGATATCGAACAAGGTAATCCGTCCCTGTCGCTTTGCTTAATGACTTGGGGCTCCGTGTGCTGATAATCGTGATTCGCGTAGCATTCACGAGCCATAGCAATCATCCGTCTTATACTGATAACTCCGATCCAAGCATTCCAGAAACGTACAGATATTCGACATTGGGCCAGGATCAGGGCTGGATCTGGGATCCGCAGATCGTGTTTGGAGCATATTCGTAAATATAGTAACAAAAGCCAATAATTCATGCTGAAGTGTGCTTGACGGATAAAATGATGTATACCTAGCAGAGCCCGAAGAGAACTACCAGTGCAATCCGCCGAAAAAGGTAATAAATGCCGGTGGATCTGAACCGCATGAATTTCCCCATCTCGAATCAGAAGTGGACCTTCCTGATTCAGGCTGTCCGAGTGTGCTGCTCTGAAGCACAGCTTCCACACAGCAAAGTCTTGTCACCATGGCTCTGATGGATTTTCAATTCACTCAACGAAAAGTATAAAGTCGCTCGGTCTTCGCCTGTGAAGACACTTGAATGATTGCCCCAGGGTCTTCCGCATCGCCGCAATCATCCATAACAATTAACCTCCGCAACCATGACGACTGAAAACACTATTACGGTCACTCTTGGCCAGATCGCCAAGATGATCGACCACTCTCTTCTGCACCCTACCATGACGGATGCCGACATCGCCGATGGACTCGTAATTTGCAAAAAGTACGGTGTTGCCACTGCCTGTGTCAAACCGTATCTTATACCCATGACAAAAAAGGCACTTGAAGGCACCGACGTTCTCGTTTGTCCCGTTATCGGATTCCCTCATGGAAACAGCACAACCGACGTCAAAACTTACGAAGCCAAAGCCGCCGCGGTTGCTGGAGGCAAGGAAATCGATATGGTCATCAATGTAGGCAAGGCTTTGGGGGGCGATTGGGAATATGTTGCAGACGAAATTCGCCAGATCAATGACGTCGTTGTGGAGAACGGCGCCATCCTGAAGGTCATCTTCGAGAATGATTATCTCGGGGAGAAGCACATCATGAAGCTGTGTCAAATCTGCTCAGAGATTGGTGTGGGATTCGTCAAGACGTCAACTGGGTACGGATTTGTCAAGCAGGTAGACGGCAAGTATTCTTATAAGGGTGCTACGGTTCCTCATTTGAAAATTATGAGGGCCAATTCTAAATTCGGAGTTCAAGTCAAGGCTGCTGGAGGAGTTCGAACTCTTGATGACCTTCTGCATGTTATGTCGCTTGGCATTACCCGCATTGGAGCAACAGCAACGGTCGCGATCATGGAGGAAGCTGCCAAACGGGGTATCACGGATCAGCCTACTACGGTTCAGTTCAAGCCAATCGAAGAAGGGCAGTCCGGGATTTATTAAGCAAGAGGATTAAGCAAAGGGCAGGCACATAGGATGCCGTTACAACCTGTTTTCTCTATTTAACACGGCAAGGCATTCGGGCCTTTAATAATCTACGTGTTTCCACCGCATTTGAGTTTCGTACTTTGAAAAACACCCGAACAAAGGATATTTGTTTCAAACAAAGCCTATTCTTCACCATCGGCCTCTTCCTGTCAGGCAGGCCATAGCTCGCCGCTAACCTTTGAATCGGAGAGCTCCTAACTGCCGATAAATTGGCTGTGATAACCCGTTGGAGTTTGTCAAGGTTGCTCCGCTACACGTCTCCGCCGGGTAGTGTGGCGTAAGTCTTCCGGTGGACGTGCGGGGTTCCGCGGATATATCACACATCCGCCGGGCCCTTCTATATTGTCCTGATAACCCCGTAATCATATCCGCATATAGCTGAGATCCTTGAGGTGAGGTTGTTCGAGTTCGGCTGGAAGCTATTTAACATGTTCGTGCCGCGGACCCTCCGACCATAGACATTTATCACCACGCTCCAACCCGAAATTCGGCCGTAGCCAATGGAAATGGATCAGTTTGAGCCCATACCGAAGACATGCAAAGCAGGTGTAGTGATTGAGCATGGCCCGACCTTCAAGCTCGCGGTCGAGGAGGTTCCAGTGCCGGATCCAGGCAAGATGGTCCATCGAGTTTGCAGATGGTTCGATGGCTAACGTATTAGCTCAGGCCCTGAACAGCTCCTGATTCGACTCAATGCGACTGGAATTTGCTTTAGCGACATTCACTACGTGTTGGAGGACGTAGCACTACCGCGAATGTCGGATTACGGTGTTAGATCCCCTGGGCATGAAGGGGCAGGCGTGGTCGTCAAGGTAGGAGCTAATGTCAAGAGCTGGAGAGTTGGCGATCGAGCCGGTATCAAGCCGACTTGGGACACATGTATGGCCTGCGACCTTTGCCGGGGCAGATTGGAATGTCATTGCTCACAAGCTGTCCCTACGGGGCTCAAAGTTCCAGGTATGCCACTACCTATCCATTCGTACTCGAATAATGTGCTTACAGAATAAGGCACATACCAGCAATATATCTTGAGTCCTGCAAAATATACAAGCCCGATACCTGAAGGAGTGGACGACTATAGCGCCGGTCCCATTATGTGCAGTGGCTCTACCATCTATCGATCTGTAAGTACGAGGATCGAGAAGACAAATTTTCCACTAACGCGTACCTAAGCTTGTCGACTCTGAATTACGTCCGGGAGACTGGGCTGCAATCCTAGGAGCTGGAGGGGGCGTCGGACATATGGGCATTCAGCTTGCAAAAGCACTGGGACTCCGCGTGCTCGGCGTGGACGGTGGTAAGGCGAAGCGAGATCTTTGCCTGCGATTGGGTTCCGAAGCCTTCATTGACTTCACCGAGGCTGACGTTGTCGAAGAAACTATGCGAATCACTGGAAACCGGGGTGTCGACGGAGTATTCGTCACGGCGACCTCGAAGAGCGCATATGCTGTCGCGCCAAAGATGTTGAGCATTGGAGGTAGAGTAATGTGTGTGGGGATGCCAGCTACCGGAACGGCCTTTGCCGGTGATGATCCCATGTCCCTGATCCTTCGCAACATCAAAATCATCGGGACCTTGACAGGAACTATGGAAGATACTCAGAATGCCTTGTCGTTTGCATCACGAGGACTGCTCCAGCCTGTTTACGAGAAGTTTGGCATTGATCAGCTCCCCGAAGCCGTGGATCTCTTGCGCAATGGTAAAGTTGCTGGGCGGTGTGTTGTTGATTTCAACAGCTGAGTGGGTGGCCAATTCTGCAAGATAGATGACGGACCAAACTCAATCCATGATAGGTTTGCATGGTTAAAAGGGGCTGCGGCCCGATGCTCAAAGTGACCGGTTTGCACGGTGAAGACCTCGATCGCTCGATGCACCATGGGCTTAGGCCACATAGCATCCCGTCAAGCCCAAACTCCCAAGGTCACAGGCTCTGCTAGTAGCCTTGTCTTGATGGCTTTCCGGGAAGCCGCGCAAATTGAACGCCGGGGATGGTGCACACAAGGAGGGAATACCGTGCGACGAACTTTCAAAGCGGACCTTGCGCGGCTCGCACTCGAGTCTGATATGTCGCTGTTACTTGGAGCAAACGGGTCCTGAAAGATCTGTTGGTATTTTGTCATCGATCAATTGTTACATGCACAAGGGAATGGATCTATTTGACGTTATCGGCAACGAGGGTTCTCCGGTCGCCGAAAACCGGATGACGCCGACTTGAACATGCCTTTTGAAACAGACAAGCAGAGCTTCTTGCTTGTATGACGACAAAGAACTATACCAAACATGTATAAGCCAAACGTCGAGACATGCTCAGGGCCATCTCCTGCAGGATGACGAACCACGGACGGTGAATGTGTTGCCCAATCCAGGGGCTCGCTTTACCTGGGCTTGAGGCCCCAGCGGAAACACCAAGAACAAAAGTACCTATGCATCAAGATGTATAAACATTTAGAACAACACACGGTACATATATAAGTACCTATAGGCATGTAGTATGATAGTGCGGACAAGGAGGCAAAGCGCAGAAGGCAAACGGCAGGCGGTAGCAGTTGTTCTTGTTTTCTATTGCAAGAATTAAAAAAAAAAAAAAAAAAAAAAAAAAA
>JAFEME010000514.1:0-20315 GCA_018831755.1 Niveomyces coronatus
TTTTTTTTTTTTTTTTTTTTTTTTTTTTGGAATCTCCCGAGAGCTCTTGGCTTAGTAGAAGATGGATGAAGGCAATGGAAAGGGGATAGAAGGTTAAGAAAAAAAAGAAAAAAAAAAGAAAAGGAAAAGAGAATTGGTCCTGAGAGAAGAGGAGTTGCGTCGGTTTGTGAGACGAGTGACTTGCTCGCTGAGAGGGAAAAGAGAACTGAGACTTGTGGACTCTGTCTAGAAGGTGATCTGGGCCGCGACATTATGGAAATGACTTGCTTAAATATTAATGGCCTTGATGAGAGCTTTTAGTAGGAAATCTTTGAGCGCAGTGTCAATATCGTCAGCGGATGGCGCATTGTCGGCGGTTTGAAGTGACTTTGTTCATCTACGGTCGTCTTTGTCGATATTCTCTTGAATTGTGATGGGTCTTGGAGTTTCGGCGTGGTATCATACTCGATGCCTCCCTCAAAGAGGACGGTCTCGAGTCGTTGTGTTGTCGACATGATGGTTGACGCCTTTGTTCTTTCGGGCATGGCCATTTGTCAATGTTGGCTTGCTGGACAAAGCCCCCTCGCATCAAATAACTCCTGCTTTTCGGTGGCCCTTCATTTCGAGAATATTTACTCACTTCGGCTTTATTGACTAAAGATTTGTCAATATGCCTGCTCGAGCCGCTCAGTTCAACATTCCGATTCTCAATGTTGCGATGTTCATGGATTATGCAACTTAACGACCTTGTCAGTGCTATTGACGCACAAAGCAGTCTTTTTTATTCATTGGCGTTGAAGAAGACGGTATGTATTATCGTTAAGTGTCACCTCCGTTTGCTGCTCTAAGCCACAAAATATCAAGGACCTAAACTGATGATTACTTCTCCATCATCGAAAATGCGTCTCGAGCGCTGAAATTCTGCACCATGAGGGCCGAACCGGCATCTTTCAAGCATCCTCCGCTAGCAATGAAAAATGATGGCCAGAAGGCCCTGTCTTGCACTAGACGTAGACATCACTTCATCTCGAGACGACTTTTGATGTCTCCGTACTTTGAGCCCCATATGTCCTTAACGTAGTGCGTCCTGCCCTCCCACTGGCCCGTTCCCGTCTTTGGCAACTTCTTGTTGCCCTCGACCAAGTAAGTTGATTCTAGCTTTAAACAGGTTTGCGGTCGCATTCTCATCTCCTCAATTCTGTCGAGTCGTGGTGTCATCACTGTCGCACCTTCGGCACACATACGACGCAGTACGCGCACCATCACCGTGACCGAGCATTGTGAGCCCACAGTCCAGCTCCCGTCCTTGTAGCCAAACGTGCAAAAAAGATTCGGAAGGTCCTGCAGCATGGAGGTCTTCCACATGAACAGTTCTGCCGGGTCCTTCGGTCTCCCGTTGACGCTGATGCTGATGCCGCCCGCAAAGAGAAGCCTGAGCCCCGTCGCCGTGACGATCACGTCGGGTCGCAGCACGTCACCGGAGTCGAGCTGGATGCTGTCATCAGTCACCGTTTTGATCGTGTCGGTCACCACGCTTGTTCTCCCCTCGCGAATCGACGTGAACAGATCGCCGTCCGGCGAAGCGTTCCAACGCCGCGTCCAGAGTCGGTACCGCGGAGTGAAGTGAGGGTCGATCGGTACACCAGCGGGGAGCCTTGAAGCTGCATATAACTGAAGCAAAAATGTGGCCAAGCCTGGTAATAGTGACGAGGCATGGTGAATGACGAGGTCTAATATGAACCACAACAGTCGACTGACCATGCGGGACAGTCGGTGCGGAAGCAGCCTGCTCATGAGATCGATAATGAATACATGTTGCTGCACAGGAATAAAGTACGAAGGACTTCGTTGGAGCATGACGACGTGCCCAGCCTTTTCCGCGAGGGCCGGAACAAGGGTGCCGGCTGTGGCGCCACTGCCGATGACAACGACGTACTTGTTCGTAAAGTCAAGATCTTCTGGCCAAAACTGTGGGTGCACAACAGGGCCCCTAAACCTACCAATACCTGGAATAAAGGAGTCCAAGGCGCTTTGGTAGTCGTAGTATCCCGTAGCGAGGTAAATGAAGCGGCTGTAGTAGATGACCTCCTTCGAAGATGATTGTTCTCCCTCCTTGGTTGTAAGAACGGTGACCTGCCACCGAGAAGACTCTAAGTGCCAGTCGGCACTGACAACTTTGTGGTGAAATCGAATGTGTTTCTCGAATCCCGCTAGTCGGGCACAATGGACCATGTATTCTCGGATTTCCTGTCCCGGGACCAGTGTAGTTGAGTGTAGCCACGGTCGCCATGAGAATGCGTAAATAGGGGCGGCAGTATCTGATCGGACGCCGGGGAATCGAAAGAGGTCCCACGTGCCTCCGATACGACTACGTGACTCTAAGATGACAAAGGACCGTGTCGAGTCTTTGCTATCACCACCACCACCATCACCCGCTGCCGACTGGAAGCCATACGCCGCATTGAGGCCGCTGATGCCTGCACCGACGATGATCATGTCAAAATCCACTTGGGGCTCTGAAGGGGGGAAGAAGCGTGGGCCTGAGCGTGCCATAACTTGTTTGAGCTTGTCGACATCAGATACGGACACTGTATTCAAGTCAATGCCCGTTGTTTTTTCTTCTATTGAGCTTCGCCCGCTAAATTAGAGTATGATTCGAAAACAAACCTGTTGATGAGTAGTGGAGGGATCGGACCAAAGAGATCTCTATTTGATACAGAAAATGACCCGATTTCGATGGATGTCAAGAAGGAGCATAGGCCGGTCTATACCTCCCGTGAGCCGTCTATCATAAGAAATGGTGCTTATTATGATGTGTATAACTTGAGCCGTGACCTGTAGGGTTTCAGGCTGTTTAATGCTTCATAGAGGCATATTTATGCGTAACGCGGGACTTATGATTCATAAATTTGCGAACTAACCCTCAGAAAAGCATCTATGTATAACTCGGGACGTATGATATATAGATTTGCAGGCCGCCCGACCGACCTGCGCATACGCGGTCGACTAGAGTAGCAAGACCTCATTTAGCAGGCAGCGCGCCGTGACTTGCCGACCGTGGACGGTATTGTGCCGGTGCCGCTTACTCCGATCGGGTCCCGGAGTACTCGCCAAAGACTTACGACGTGTCACTCTAATAATAGGTCCGGGCGATGTGATCGACCGCAGAGCCGTCGAGGCCGTAAAGGTATTACAAAGTGCCGGCTATGCCGAGATATCTATAGAGTACGCACCGGAGTACGTCGCTGAGGGCCCGTGCGTGAGCGTCTGGACCGCCTGAGCTGTAGGTCATGAGGATGTGTTGCATTGGCAGGCTGATGTATCCAGAAGTGGTATTGATGGTCTTAACATCGTTCAGAATCGGCGTCAATGTCCAAAGCTCCACCCGTGAGACGGCAAGCGACCTCTGATATGTGTAGGATGCGCTTTGCTGTTGTATGCGAATCCCGTGGGCCGACAATGCTGAGTGCCTAGCTAGTAACCTTGCACTCGTCCGATAGACTGGTAATGTACTTGTTGAATTCGGAGGCGAAGGGATATGGTTTATCTAGTATACAACATTCTCAGTACTCTGCCATATTGTAAAGAATTTCGTTATATTGTCGCGATGGAGAGATTCTGCGAATGGAGTCAGGACGAGAAGCACTTTCAGATGCCAAAGTGCAGTTGCACTGTCCGCTAGTGAGGTCTTTATTGAGCAAAAATTGGCCCTACTACATAGTATTCAGCAAAAGTTCGGCAATTCAGCCACGAGACGATGATCGGCAAACTATTTCTCAGGTGAGTTCGGCACGACTTAGAATATCGCATTGCACGCTGATTGCATCGATCACGTAGTCACAAGCTACTTTACAAAGCTAAACTCGCTTCGTAGCTTCTATTTCCCACCTCATTTTTGCTTTGTGGGAACAAGTCCCTGATCTAGTCACACAAGGAGTCGTATCCATATCCGTGTGATCCTTAGCCGCTGGTGCCGCAATTTGTCAACGTCACGGAGGAGCATACTTGGCGACGCAGATTTTGTGGTTCGACAGGAATATCCCCGAGATGGACTGCGAGCGACGGAAAACAATGGAAGATACTAATCGCTGTCAGCGAGTCGCGGCGAAGCCTAGTTAGCGAATGCATGTGGACAACCACGCGATTTAAGCGCAAGTTATGCCATGTAGATGGATTATACAGGCCGCCAACTCTACGTACCCCGCGATATTTCTATTAATCATTAATGTATGAGGCTCTCAAGCCAGTAATTATGGCTCGCCACGTAAAGGCTGATTATAGTACCTATGTTCCTGAGGCCCTGGGATCGACCACTCTCTACCAGATGAGCAGATCACTATCAGCCTTGGTGACGCGATACCAAGTCTCACAACCAATTACACAAAGAAGCCGTCCGTGAAATTGCAGAGAGTAGGGTCCGCGTCCTCTAGTCTAAGACGCAACGCCAGATATCGGTACGCAAGCAGCCGAAAACTGGTAAAAGCGCACGTAAAGACAGGCTGAGAACGGGAGATGGCAATGATGAAAGGCACATAAGACATCAGGGTCTCGAATTATCATCGATGCTTGAAGTTGGAAGCAGGTAACTGATACCAAGCAAGTCGTTGCCCTGAGCATCTGGATGCGGTAAACACAAGCGGTATTGTGCTGGGCCGCGTCAGCGCGTTGTCTTGAACGTAAAGAGCCAAGCTGTACAGCATGGGCCGCGCGTACAAGAACGTCTGAGATGTTCGATTACTGCTTGTTCTTTTGAATCATGAGGTGTGATTGAATGTCGTGGCTATGCATGGCTGGCAAGTAGTGGCCGCCTAATGTGTGGCCACGGCACGAGGGTCACATCTCGGCAGTTTTTCTGAGTGCGTCTGTGCACCGTGTCAATAGTTGCAACACAGAACCGTTTCCGTCAATATGCTCCGAGTGTGGGGTTGAAAATGTAGCTGATTTCGAGATTTCGATTCGCTCTGTTTGAGGAAGGTGTGAAGAAGATGTGTGTGAGCTTGCGACGCACACGGCAGTCATGTTCGGAGAATACTCTCCTGCTCCACGGATTATTGCTAGTAAACTAACCAGGACATGCCACTAATCACACTGATCACTTATACTCAGAGACAAAAGTCTTACGAACGAGTGTAAAGTGGTGAGACAGCCCGAGACAATATGCGCGAGCTAGGGTAGACACGGCATGCGGGAGCCGTCGGAAAAGGAATTGAAAAGGAATTATAGGAGATCAACAAGGCATTGTCTCCGGCACCATGTATTTTTCGTTTGAGATGGGTATATGGATAGTATAAAGTAATGGAGACACCCGCAAGCTTTTCTCACACCGCACAACCAAAATATCGATAGGAATTGACTTGAACGTTGATAATCACGTAAAAATTACACATCAATCATAAAAATCGACAACATGAAGTTTGCCAATGCCGTTATTCTCGCTGCTGCCCTAGCAAAGGCAAGCCCAACCGTTAAAGCATTCATCCCAGTATGCCTGACCGACACTGACTACAACACTTTAAATGATAAAAACTGATCAAATGTCTCAATTTATAGCTCAAGATCCGTAAACTCCTTACTGACGGCTGACTTTGACGGCGAGTATTAATGTCCAAACAGGGTGGTGAATGCAGTATCGTCTGTGTAAGTGCGGACTCAGACTGGACAGCCTGACGTGAACGTGCCGCATGATCAAATAACTGATGGGGAAACATTTAGGGAAAACGTGGTCCTGCCATCCAGGTGAGTGACAAGTTCTCGGCCAACTTAGGTATATCGTAGCAAGAACCGCGATGAGACTGACAATTTGTGCCTGGATCTCTAGCCTGCATGCGTAGGCCACCAGAACCATTCTTATTTTGACTGCTCCAAGCTCTGACCAATGGGTACAGCCCCGAGACTGCGTGGTTTCAGGCTCCCTCGGCTGTGTCAGCGAGCCATTCAACGTGAGTAACCGTTGATTTCCCCCCAACTTCATGCCATTCAACACGGCACATGACGAGCTGAACCACGAGACTTGCGCAAACAATACTGCAGCTTCCCTGCGGCGGATCGACCGAGCGCGGCCAATACTGCTACGTCGACTACGGCCCGTGCAGCTACGGACAGTGCCGCGAGGACACCACGGGCCACACCGGCGGCCTGTCGATTGGTGCTCACAAAGGCCACTGCCCCGAGACGAACCCGTGTGAGCTCTGCGCGCTCGCCAACAATGCCTCGAGCGGGCAGGAGGTCGAAAAGTATTGTGTAAGGGCTTCCCCGGTTCTTGTCGGAGCGCCGTGCCTGCTGCCTGCTAACTAGGTCATGCAGGACAAGATCTGCCGCGAGAGCTGCAAGAAATCGACCAGCTTCAACGACTTGGTGATTCCCTGTCTCGGGTACGAGTCTGGTTAGCCAGGTGGACGTAGCAACTCTGTAGCTCCGGCCTTGGTTGGCCAATGAATTGTAAATTGCGTCTCGAGCGCTCTGATATGATGTGCAAACTGTTTCTTCTGCATATAAACGCCACGAAATACGACCGTAGCTGAGCTTGCCAGGCGGTGATAGGCCAGGCCCCTTCTTAGTTATCGGGGAACTCCATGGTTTCAGATGGTAGCCGTCAACTAATTCGAAGATGAGCGAGCCGCGGCTCGACCTTGTTCCCAAATTGATAATGACAACCCGGTTGCTATTGATAGGCGATGTAGTGGTTTTGCACTGATAGCCCCCTATACTTCTCCGACTGAGAGAATCCGATCCACGCCTCAGAAGCCCGCCATAGCATTCCTTTCATTTCTCCGTTATTTTCGCATCAGCAGGTAGAAATGTAATGGCCATCATGATTTTAAGCACTTGCAATATACTAGCGTAGCTTTATCCAAGTTCAGCCTGCTCATCTACGAAGCAGCCCTACGGAGGAGCATTCCGATCAAATTTCCGCCCGTCATCACCGGTCGGATGACGGCTGATTACCATCATGGATCGCGAAAACAGCCGCCCCGAGGTGTACACGCTTCATATGTTCCCCTTTTCGCTGTATTCAATTATGGTCATGTACACGTATGTGCTCGGCTGCGACAGCGACCGTGGCGGCGGCGCACCACGAGTGGCGCTGCGCCAGGAGGTTGTGAATCTGCACCGAGACGAGAACATCAGCAGAGACTACCTGTTTTATGTGAATCCCAAGGGCTTGGTACGGGACACGAGGGGCGACTGAACGGTGTAATTTCGTCTAGCTTTAAACTGATGTCTTTGGTTGCAGGTGCCGGCGTTGACCGGCGTTGAGAGGCCGATAACAGAGAGCTTGGCCATCTCGTACTGGTTGTGCACCTACTACCCAAGCCTACTCCCAGCGGACCATGAAGCGGTCATCCGAGACTTGTTGGCAAAGCTGCACTCGATCCAAGGAATGTGCCTCTCCGTGGCCAAGGGGACCCGTATGGACACGGTGCCGTGCGACGCGGATGAAGCGCTGCAGAACACAGAGCTGAGCCATGAGTATCGATGTGCGCTCGAGTACAAGCGGGCAATGTATGAACTCATTTATTATACCCGTCTCTTGTTATTCTCAACGATGTTTTCCCTTTTTTAATATTACTTGCATTTTTTTTTTCTGTTTTACTTGGGGTCTGTTTCAGAAAAGCCTTATCGATGCTAACCCCGGCTAGACACAGTGAAAATCTAGAGACTGCTCTGACTGATGCCAGAGTCGAAGAAGCAGAAGAGCAATCTCTTCAGCTCTTTGAAGAGCTTGCGGGTTTGTACCAGCCGGGCGACGAGTGGCTTCTCGGTACGATCCCCACGGTTTTGGACGGACATGTGGTGCCGTTTCTCGTGCGCCTGCTAGACTGTGAGCGGCACGACCTGGTACCAGAAGCGTTACAGAACTATGCAGCCCGGCATGCCATCTCCTCTCAATGGAATAGGGTTATGCGTGGGAGACCGACAAAGTGGAACAAGACTCTGGGGCATGTTAGCGACATGATTGCCGAGTACGAGGGGATTTTCTAATGGCAAGAGGCCCAATGCTAACTAGGCGACTAACCGATAGTCATGAACGTGTCCGAATAAAGAAAAACGCCATAGTTCAGTGCTAATGCGAGTGGCCTTGTATGATGAAGTCGTTGACGCAAATGGTCATGATCGAGCATTGAGTTGGTCGAGCAAAGTCCATGCAGGCACGCTCCGCCTCGACCATGAGGAAGTAAAGATTTGTTTTCCGTAGAGATTGTCCATTCAACTGAGAACTCAGCCAAGAATTTCGCTAGTTCAATCGTGATGCTATCCTCATCATCAGGGGGGGGTTCGGCCATGCCAGCCTCCATTCTCGCACTGTCTCCGTCAAACATACAACAAATCGCATACAGGGGTCGGGGTACCTCCGTGAAAAAAAGCAAGCAGAATGGGACGGGAAGCACTCGCATGCACCGCCCGTGTGCAATGGCCATGCCGTGTCATCTATCATGTCTTGCGTGCACAGTCTGCGGGCAATCGCACCAAGGAATTCACGGCGGCGTGAAAGCACCGTCATTAATGACCTCCGGAGCCTTGTCGCCCACACCTTTGCGCCTTGACACATAAAGGAAATGAGACAAGGCAAAATCTGACTTTGGGCACTGCATGCACCATTGTCACATCATGAAGTTCAGTAGTAGATGCGTTCCGAGCTTCACGAACTGCGTGAGGTCCAGTCACGTTGTCGGAAATGACCCTACAATGTCGTGTCGATGGATTTTTTTTCTCTACGGCTAACTATATTCACCAGGCATAGGTGGGATGAAGTAATGTAAGAGGAAAACATTTGCAATTGATATAAGAATGCGCTGATGCCGCCTGTGTCTGCTGAAGAACGGACAGACTCAGCTGCCCGACAATCAAGCTCAGCTTATACGACTCTTCTTCATCGTCATATTTCCTAGTTCTTTGACTCCTCCAAAAATGGGCGTCAAGTCTCGTAGGGATATTCACTGCCAGTTGTGTGGCGTCAGCGGCAATGTCAGCCGCATGCGACTCGCGGCCGAGCCTCCAGAGGCCGCATCGAGACGCACACACAAGGGCGTTCCGCTCAGTAACGAGGCTGAATGCGTCGGATGCTTTGTCGTCAACGAGGGCGACGACGGAATCGAGGACGTCGCCTCTGACGACGTCTCGTTTGTTCCGCAGGATGCGCCGGACCTGACAAGGGACAGGTACGAATACATGGACATCCCGGCCGGGACCGCCGCCGATGACTACGCAGACGACTTGTCGGATAACTCTTCCGATGACGATTATACCAGCCAAGAAGCTCACAGGAGCGGCGCGGACAACGATGAGAACGAAGAGCTGTATAGTCGTTTTCTCGCCGGCATGGCCCTAACCGAATGTAATAACATCATTCCGCTCACCGAAGAGTACAAGCAAAAGGACCAGTCTTGGCATACCCGCGAGCACATTTCAGGCCCAAACTGCACCCTCACGACGGCATATCTCGGGCAGAACATCACCGCGCAAGAACTGCGCGGCTGCAACACCCTCCAGCTGCTCTGCCCCAAACCGCCCGACTATAAGCCCGAAGCTGGCGACGACGACTTTGAGCTGGATCGTGCAGGCCCGGCCTTTGTCTCCGGGCTGCGCGATCACGTCGACGGCGACGACGGCGCGCAGACGCTCTTCGCGCCGCCTCGCCACGGCCTCGATGAACTCAAGGTGAACAACACCGCCCGTGACGCTAGCAGGCCGGCCCTCGCGTGCATGCCCTTCCACCCCGCGTGCCTCGAGGTCTTCAAGCGGGCGTCTCTGCGACGTGGCACCGACATTGACATGCGAGGCCTACTGGGCTGGTACCGCGTCCGCGCGCGCCCGCGATACGCCGCCGCGGCAGAACAGGGCTTCGCGCACGACGAAGCGGTGGGTCGCGCGATAGCAGTCAAGAACGTGCCTTGGAGCCATGTTCGCGGCGACGAGTGGATTGCGGCGAACCCGTGCTTCGTGCCGGCGCTCGAGGAGAAGCTGGAGACGCTCAGAACGGACGAACCATTTGGAGGCGGCACGGAGCATATGGAGCCGGCGCAAGACGACGAGGTGTTTGGCATGTCCGGATTGGATCTGTCGCCCCCGAGCGACCACACTTCGCTGAGCCTGCCGCAGTCGCACTACCACGGGCTTGTCGTCGCGCACATGCCGTGGCTCTGGGAGGCGTGGTGCGTGCGGCCGCACGCCGGCTGGGCCGCGCACACTCAGACGGAGATCGCCCGGGACCCGGCCGGTCTAAAGGACCAACACGGCTACCTGAGCTACTGGATCGAGACCATCGAGGGGGCAGAGCCTTCGGCGTACACGTCGCTGACGGACAAGCGCGCGCAGCTGCGCGTTGCGCGCGCCCAGCTGAGGGATCTGGAGGCCAGCAGGCGCTTCGTCCCGCAGCCGGTGCGGGCGGCGCGACTGGAGGAGCGGGGGACGGACTGGCGGAAGTTGTACTTTTGGCTGCAGGGTCGGGATGCGGTGTCGGTGCCCAGGGGACTGCGCAATCGGGAGCGGGTGTGGCGGAGCTGTGAGCATATACTGGATACTATTGCCGAGCTTCGAGAGAAGCGTAAGATTGTCTAGATTTATACGGTGGGCGGATGTGAGAATCGCATGTCAGGAGGCTGGCGACGCCACGATATGAGTTGAGCAGTCAATACGGAGATGAGCACGCTGAGCTTGCAGGCCACATTAACATGGCAAGCTACTGTGACGGGCCTGCCTTGTTCAGAAGCTACATTTTGAGAAAAGATGTTATGAGAAAGTTGCTATGTATATGACTCCGTTGCTGCCTCAACTCCTTTGTGTCATCTAGCGCTGTAGACTCGGGCCTCCCATCAAGCATCGAGCTTGTAACCGTCCGTCCCACAGTCGTCGTACTCGATATTTAGGGCCGACACATCGACATCATCAAACACGCGCACACTTACCGGCTGCATATTCATGTTCGCGCAGTAGCGGTCCATGATGGCTGGCAGCCTCTCCGGCGGCACCTTGTCGAGGAAGCTCAGCGGCGGGCCGTAGATGCGCCAAAGGACAAAGACGCCGCACGTCGCGCACATGACGGGACCGCCCATCCTGGGGCCCCAGAGGTACTCGAACGTGTCATCCCTGGCGGCATGGATGCGCACCACGTCGTTGCTCTCGTAGGATCCGATATATGCGAGCTTGGGCTTGTGTCAGTCTTGGTGCTTCTAGCGCGTAGCCATGAACACGTACTCTACTGCAGAGGCTGCAGTTGTCCGATTTGACTGGCCTGTCTGTAAGCTTGTATAGGGTCTCTACTCGGACTTGGCCGCATGTACATGAGCCGTGCTGGGCGGCTTGGGGGTCTACGGACGGTGGTCGAGATAGAAATCGGTCGCCTTCGGTCTTGACAGGTATTGAACTATTCCCCTCTCAGTCATGACGCCTTTGGAAGAACCTTCAAGATATCCAATGTTTGTCCTACCCGAGTTCAAAAGGGTTTAGTTCCATGATCAGATTGACATTGACGAGCTGCTGTCCCTGGAGCGGACCCGAGGAATGCACACCAGTCACTCCATTGCCGCAATGGCTACAGAACTAGAGGCTCACGCTTAGAATCGCCGCATTTCAACATCGTTCGGGCAGCTCTTTACGTTGTCAACCAGGACACTAGAGTCGTACGCAGTTAGAGCTCCTTCGTCCTTCACTACTTGAAGGCTGTCTGCCGTCGCGACCGCCCAGCGATAACCCTTCTTGGTGCACTGTCTGCAGGAGCACTGGATGGCGGCAGTGATGCGTGGCGTGCGGAGCTTGAATCTGTATTTTCCGCAATGGCAGTTGCCGTGATATGTAATCTCATCATTGGTCATTCTGCGCGACGGCTCTCCAAGTCTCAGCCAGACGTACGGGATTGCGCAGATGAAACGACATCGGCAGCGGGAGAGTAAAAGAAGAACCGTTGATGACAATTGTAAGCGTCGCAATCACTGCTTATCGCGATGAGGCTGACTGGCTTCCCCGCGTGTGGAATCCCACCGTCTGCGACCATCGGAGCCTACCGTTTCGAGAGAAAGCCAGCCTGGACCGCTGAACGCTTATGCGATTTTTGGTCAAGCGCTTCTAATCTATATTATTAAATATGCTGGCGTTGTAAGTCTACACACACACACACACACACGCACACGCAAATATACATATATATATATTTAACTGATGAGCCACGGCTTCGCTGCTAGGCTTTTCAGTACCCGCTCGTCTTCACCGCAGAGGCAGACTCATTACTGGGTAGCTCGCCAAAGACTCCATGGTAGCCATTGTCTTCTAGATAGCGTCGGAACTTGACATCCTCGCTCTCCAGGTCACGATCCATGTCTGGAACGAGAAGCCATGTGATGATGGCGCCCGTCATGGCAAATGCGGCGCCGATGAGGAAAACGCCCTGAATTCCCTTTCTTTCATTGTCGAACGAGTCTTGTATCGGCGTGAAGACCTGCGTGCCGATAGCCGCACCGGCCTTGCCCATAGCGGCAGCGAGGCCGAGAAAGTGACCGCGGACGGGCGTCGGGAAAGACTCGGCCGCGCACAGAAACGTCGCCACCTGAGAAAAGTTTAGCTAGGAATCCTCGCATCACTCAGTCGCGGAATGAGGCGACTTACACCGGGTCCCATCTCACTGAACGAATTGAAAACGCCGTACATGACGACAAAGAGCGGAAAGACGGAGAGCAGGGGGTTCAGAGCGCCGCCGATGATGAAGGCCATGAGCGACCAGAGTACGAAACCCAGGGTCATGGTCTGCTTGCGGCCGATTCTGTCCATGAGCAGGCCGCCGACGAGACAGCCGGGCAGGTAGAAGCAGTTGAGCAGCGTCCCGTAGCCGATGGTCTGGACGAGGCTGTTGTCCGGGTTCAGAGTCGCGAGAATGGTAGATCCGAAGAGGCCAAAGGGGTACGTCTGCGTGAGCCGTCAGTGGGCTATTCCAAATGCACAAGAGCTACGGGGCCTACCGACCACAAAGTCGTAGACGAACCAGGCCATCGAGGTGCCGATCATGGGCTTCCAGTAGCGCTTCACTACAAGCAGGTAGGGAATGCCGCTCTTCATCGCGTGCTTCTTGTACTGCGTCGAATTGACCAGCCGCAGACGGACAAGGAGCAGGCCGACGGGCAGCACCAGGCCGAGCCCGAAGACGACGCGCCAGACCCCGTCGCTGAGGTGCTGGTGAAAGGCAGCCAGGACGATGAGGACGACGACACCGGCGGCGACGAAGCCGAGGTCGACGGCGAAATCTGTGGCTACAGCCGAGAGGATGCCGCGGCGCCGGCGGACACTTGTATTCTCATCGGCAGCTTCGGATGTGCTCGTCGCGCACGTCGGATACTCGCCTTCCGAGAAACACGATATTAGCGACACTCTACTCAGCTAGATCTAGGCACCGCCCGGAGCAGACACCATTTTTGACACGACAATTAAAAAAAGGGGGGGGGTTGAACTCACCTCCCGCGCCGAACCCCGCAACGCCGCGTCCGACAATCATCATCCAGAACATGCCATCGAGCGTCGCCCCGTGCGCCGCCGTCGCTAGGACCACTCCGAGGACCAGCAGCGCGGAGGCGCCCAGGATGCCCGCGCGGCGGCCGAGGCGGTCGACGGCCCAGCCGAAGAAGAGCATGCCGAAGACCTCGCCGATGAGGAAGGCGTTAGACAGGCTCGTCTTGACGCGCTTCGTGTAGGCGTCCGGGTAGAGCCGCGCGAGCACGGGGCTCATCTGCCCGACGACCTGCGCGTTGTACCCGTCGGAGAAGAGGGCGACGCCGCCGACGAGGACCATGGCGACCGAGGCGGTCTTGCTGCGCTGGCGGCCATGGCTGCCGGTGGTTTCGGGTTCGATTGTGACGACACTGGGAAGGTCCTTGCCGTTGCTGGAGAGTGTCATGTTGTCCGAGGCCGTCTGCTGGGTGTCGGTCATGGTTGCTACGGGTTGAAGCGCTGGGGGGAAACAGGTCACATACAAAGGCTACGAGAGGCTACAAACGATTGAGAATGAAGGCTTGATATATTGCTCATGGCTGCTCATGTATAATCGATGCAAGATGGTAATGAAATCGCCCACATTTCAGCCTCGAGTACTGAGGACGGATGAATGTGCCCACGTGTAAGTCGGCATCTTTGCAACGTGTTTCCTCACGACCGCATCCTGGAAAAGACAATCTCATAGCCGATAGAATCTGAAATAAAGTCTTTTCAGCATTTCTTTTATGAAGCCTCATGTCACATTACGGTCGGTGTAAGTGGATTTACCCACAGACAATGAACCAGTGGCAGATTGAACCCCCACACACGTGGTAACATCTCCGGTTACGATTCACGGCTTGACGAGGCGATAATGATCCAAGGCGCCAGCCAGCCGGAGGGGTGTTATTTCTCGTACCAGCCCCGCGGCCCGGGGGGAGCTGCAGCTGCAGGCGAGCCAGCTACAAGTCGGAAGGCTGCACGGTCTATTGGCCAATGAGAGATGTGACAATGCATGTCGTTTGTCATGCAGCGGCGGCCAGTTCTGTGTTTTACGCTGCGGGGTAGTCGTGAGGAAGCCATCGTTTTCGGAGAGCCACGGTGCGATTCGGATGGGAGGAGGGTTCCGATCACGGCATTGCTATCTTTAGAGTCAGAATTATGCGACGGTCTACGCAGACATGACCATGTTCTTGCGCATCTCGTTTCGTCATGAGTTGAAAGAATTAATAAAAGAGAGGGCTTTGTCCCGTCAATGCATGATCAAGTACTAACACCCCCACGACAAGTTGTTGTTAACACATACCATCGCCCACCATGGTTTCCGCTCAAGACGTATCTTTCTTCAAAGACAATGGCTACCTGATTGTCCGCGACTTTCTCGCCCCCGAAGAGATTCGCGACCTGCAGTCATGGGCGCAAGAGGTTCATGACTACAAAGCCGACGAGACGTCGGACTTTATGCCCTACGAGGTAACACGCGCGGGCGCGCCATCAATCCCGCCAAAAGGCTGTTCTTACACCTTGGATACTAAAACTCATGTCTTTCTCTCTCTCTCTTAGGAAGTAAATTCCCAGGGCAAGCGCGTCCTCTGCCGCACCGAGAACTTCGCCGACGGCCACCCGGGCTTCAACGGCCTGCTCCGCGGCGACCGGCTGCTCGGGCTCCTCCGCGACCTCTCCGGCGAGCCCATGCTCCTGTTCAAGGAGAAGATCAACTACAAGCTCGCGGGCAGCGGCGGGTTCGCCCCGCACATCGACGCCGTCGCCTACACGCACATCAAGGACGTGCGGCACCTGACGGTGCTCCTCAGCGTCGACCGCTCCGGCATGGCCAACGGCGGTCTCGAGGTCGTCCCGGGGAGCCACCGGGCGGACGTGCCGATCGATCCGGCGACCAACTGCATCACCGACGAGTGGACGGCGGCGCGGCAGTGGATGCCCGTCGAGCTGGAACCCGGTGCGTTTTGGTGAGGATTTTTTTTTTTAAAAAAAAGATGTTGACACTATATTTCAGGCCAGCTACTGGTATTCACCTCGTACCTCGCGCATCGCAGCGGCGCGAACCACAGCAGCACCGACCGCAAGGCCGTGTACGCCACGTACAACTGCGCGTCCGAGGGCGACAACCACAGGAGCTACTACGACCACCGCAAGGTGGCGTGGCCCGCGACGCACATGCGCAGGAGCGAGGCCGAGTACAAGGACGGCTCGCTGACGTACGGGTTCGGCTCGCCGATGCTCAGCGTCGACGCGGGAAAGCAGTTAATCTTTTAGCTGGGGGAGGGACAGGACGAACGCGCAATATTCGCGAGACAAGACATGCTGTACCATAGCGTAGCACCAAATCGCAGACTTAATCCACAGAATGTAAATTGCTCTTAGTAAAGATTGGAAATGCTAGAGTCGAATCAGAGTGAGTCGTCAGAACGATCACACCATACGGGAGACGGGTCAGCCCCCATTCGAGGAAATGTCCGAGACGTAACTGCCATCACGATCCACACCACCTCTACAGCCATCGTCTTTGCTGCGGCGAATAAATGCCGGGAATACCCCCTTGGGCGCGCCGATCTATCGTTTACCGGAGGCCAGTTCTGGCTCCTGACCATTCCCACGTGTCGTTCAGTGACGCAGAGCTGGACGCCACAGCCAGCGTCCTCGGAACGCTGAGGCGATTTCAGCCCGAATTAAACATCAAGAGTTGCAAGGCGATGTTTCTTTCATGAGACATCTCGTATCAGATTCAGTGGAAGCAGGGTCCGACAACGGGGAGGATTCAACACGTGGGAATCATCCAAGTTAGTACACAACTTACAAGAGTCTACCCTCTAATACAAAATCCAATCTACCCTTTTGCCCTCCACCCCCCTTGCTGGGCCTCATCGCCACCAGAAACCTCATTCTCACTCCTCCCAAATCTAGACCCTTCTCCCCCCAACTCCGAAACCTCACCATGGTCATCCCCGAGCACAAAACCCCCTCCTCCGTGACGACCTACGTCCTCTCCGTCCTCTCCTCCGCCGAGGACCACCCCTACATCGGCGAGCCCATCTCCCAGCTGCAGCACTCTCTCCAGGCCGCTGCCCTCGCCGCCGCCTCCTCCGCCGACGAGCCCACCCAGGTCGCCGCCCTCCTCCACGACATTGGTCAGTTTGCCCCCGCCGCCGACCTCCGCGCCAGCAGCAGCAGCGGTGGCGGCGGCAGCGGCGACACCGCCATCAGGGATCTCGGCGGCGTCGGCCGCGCCGGCCACGAGACGCTCGGCGCCGCCATGCTGCTCGGCCTCGGGTTCCCGGAAAAGGTCGCCCGCCTCGTCGCCTCGCACGTGGCCGCGAAGCGCTACCTGTGCGCCGTGGACGGCACGTACCTCGGCAGGCTGTCGGACGCGAGCAGGAAGAGCCTCGCGTACCAGGGCGGCGTGATGGGCGGCGAGGAGAGGAGGCGCTTCGAGGAGGGCCCGTGGTGCGGCGAGATGTGCGCGCTGAGGAGGTGGGACGACGCGGCCAAGGAGGAGGGCCTCGAGGTGCGCGGCCTGGAGTCGTGGCGGCCGGTCATGGAACGCGTGCTGGAGACGAGCATGGGCATCGTTGTCTAGCGACACTTTCATCCTGCCACGCTTCCGGAACAATAGCGTGGGAGTTCTTCATCATCTCCGCAACTGCCATCAACATTGCCGAGCAGTGCGTAGTCGCTGGCGATTCGTCCGAGCCAGCGTCACTCGAGCCGGGAGTCTACTTAGGGGGTGTAAATAGAACAAGCATATTAAAAACAGAGAAATCAATGGGCAGTTTCAATCGTAGATACATTAAATTGCAAACGTACATGCCATTCCATCTGGTCCCCCTCGCAAGGTTGTCTATTGTCAACCAATGCCAGCGTCACCCCTTTTTGTGGTTTTTTTTTTCTCTTTTTTTCTTCATTCACAAATAAACAGAACGCCGCCCATGAGGAAACACAAAAGAAAAACTCATACAAACCTTTCAACTCAATCCATGAATTAAATGTATCTCAGCGGATGCTCAGCCTTCATGTGCGCCACCAGCTGCATGAGATAGGTGAATCTCCGAGAACAGTGATTACAAGACCTCATCCTGCGCGGGGCACTCACATTTTGCATCGTCGGCGGAGTCCATGGCCGAGTCCAGAGGAGGGGTGTCCTCTTCGAAGGCCTAATCTCTGCTGCCGGCAGCAGTGCCGTTTGTCGCTCCTTCTTCTTCTGCTGCTGTTCGATCGAGGCTGAGAATGTATCAAGGCTGTTGGCACCGCTCATGATACGCTTCTTGATGACACTGGTGTGCGTTGGTAATGTCAATAGTCTTTGCAGCTGGTTGTTTTTTGCTACTGCTGCAAGGAGGCAGTCATCTTCAATTTCATCCTCTTGAGGATTGTTCTTCTTCTCCCCTGAGGCGCCGCAATCTATCACATCGAGCGCCCGTTCACTCTCTACCAAGGCCGGCCGCCTCGGCCCGGAGGACTCAGCAGAGCCCAAAGTCAAAGATTGCGTTCCTATGAGAGGGGCAGAAACATCAGTCAGCGTTGACAACTTGACCGGCCTACAAGGAGTGCTCACGGGAGGCTCTTGGCCAGAGGCGGCCCCATCAGGACCGTACTGGTCATTGCTGGCCAATCGAAAACTCGTGGCGGCGGTGGTGTCGCTCGATGCCGGATCGACCACTGCATCCGAAGCCGATGTGTGGCGGCTAATGCCACTCGACGCACTGCTCACGTTCGGGATGGACCACATGCTCTGTGCTGCTTGCTCGTCCAAGTTCTGTTTGACGGCTCTCTCCATGTCCTGCCTAAGCTCGTTGAGATTGTTGTCGCCGACAAACCAATCGCCCAGAGCAACGACCCTGCTGGGCGGCGAGACATGTGATGCTGAGTACGCCATCTCGACTGCCCCTGGGACCCTCTGATCCGAGACGGACATTCTCTGTGGCATGATATTTGTGGACATTTGCGCCTGTCTCTGTCTATACATCGGCAGCATGGTGCGAGTAGTGGTAGATGCCTGCTGCGACCCGATGGCTTGTGAAGGGTTGGTGGTTGCCGGTGGCGGGATGGTCTGAGTAGCTTCCGGTGTCTGCGTTCCCATAGGAGCCTTCAGCAATCCCCTCCACATGCAGAGTGCATCCTGGTTGTTCAAATGGGCTCGCCACGCATCGCAGCTAAGGACCTCAACACCCAGCTCCCTGACCAGGTAGAACAGTTCACCCCGGTGCTCCTGGCGTGGGTGCAGTGCCATGAGATGAACTCGGGCTTCCTCGGCAGTCTTGCAGAGGACAGTCTTTGAATGATTTTTGCAGCGAAACACGTACCACTTGCCTTCGTATTTGACGATGGCTTGCCGTCGGCTGGCCTCAGGTTCGAGGAGGATGTCCATGAACTGAATCGAGTTGATGATTTGCATTGGTGGATCACCTGCCGGCGGTCCGTAATGGGTACCTGTTAACATGGAAGTAGGTATCCATCCAGCGATGGTGGCGTGTCGATCCGGATCCGGCGGCTGATGCTGGGTTCGCTTGGATGCTGGCGGCACCGAGGGCTCAGTGGGGGAAGAACGCTTCAACTAGGCTCTAGTCAGTAATGATTTGATAAGCAGTTCCCTCACAGCATCCTCTGCTTTGTGGAGGTGGAGGGTAAAGCTTACTGGACGTGCCGTTGCGACATATTGGGGCTGCGCTTGTGGCTCTCGGCGCATGTTGGACAAGTTGCCGTGTCCTCGCTGGGGAGTAGTCGGCACGTTTGTGCTGTTCAAATGTTGGGATTCGAAAGACGGAAACGGCTGGGACGCATCAAATGCTGCCGGCGTCTGCATACGATGTTGTGGTGGCGGCTGCTGCGGCAGAGCCGTGCTCGGAAACATCATCTCAGTAGGGGGAAGAGCCATGGCCCAGATTCCCGCAGCTGCGGCTGCGGCTTGTTGATGCTGTTGCTGCTGGGGCGGGCAGTTCTGCGCGGCGGCCTGGCCATTCTCCGCCATGTACCTCTTGAAGGGCTCGCGGAAGTAGGCGATGCCCAGCATCTCAAAGACGCCGTCAGCAAACTTTCGCAGGGCAAGGTTGAGGCGGACGTCGCGCGCGGACGAGCATTGCTGCGAGCGCATGCTCTCGTCGAGGCAGTACAGCACGGTGCCGATCCAGTCCTGCTGCGTCACGCCATCTTCGGGGCCATGGTCCGTCAAGCAGAGGATTCTCTGCGCGATCATCTGGTTGGCGTTCTGGAGGGTGGGCTGCTGAAGCCTCTGCGGCTCAGGCTGCCGGTAAGCCCTCAGCGCGGCGAGCATCTCGCTGATGCGGCCCTCGAGCTTGCCAATAAGAGCGATGTGATCATGATTTGGCGCTGCGCGAGGGTCGGTGGTGATTTTCCACCGATAATTACGTGGTGGCGGTGGTGGTGGCGGTGCCGACATGTCGCGCGACGTTTCGGGCGACCGGTATAGGCTCAGGATAAAGGAGAGAGTATGATGGCTTGGCGAGGAAACGGACAAGAAGTGACGAAGTAAGTCGAAACGCAGGGGAGAGATGTTTCAGAAATAGCAGGCAAAAAGCAGGACGTGCTGAGCAAAAAAAGGAGACGGGGGAGAGCAGAGATCTCTTGAGTAGGAGAGCAAGTCATCTGAAGCACAAGTAAAAGTCCACTTCGTAATGCCGCAAGAGAGGGAGGAATCAGTGCTTCATATACTACAACTCCCAGCACCATGGTTCAGCAGATGGTCACGGGCTGCTGCAGGCATCTCGTCATATGCCATCCCGTTATGCAGCACCGTCTGTTTGTAGCGACGACAAGCAAACCCGTGCAGGCTGTTTCGTTACTCGCAGATACATAGTAGCGCCCGTGAGCAAGGTAGGGAAAGGAGGGGGGGGGGGGGGGGGGGG
>JAFEME010000515.1:0-20269 GCA_018831755.1 Niveomyces coronatus
CCCCCCCCCCCCCCCCCCTTCTTCTACACCCTCGTTCTCTGCATGAGCCTCACCATGGTAGCTCTACCTCCGTGCACGCGACCTGCTACCTGCTATGATCATTTGCTGCGCAGCCAGGATCCCGGGGTGAGCCCAGTTTCTGGTTCCGGCTCCCCCCGCCCCCTGACGAGGCGTGGCTAAAATTGGCCGAACCGAAATGTCTCTCCTTGTCATCCATGCTTGCACAACCAGTAATAAGAAATCGTTGCTTACACAGAGCTTTCCACGTTTTTGAAAAGATAAAAAAAAAATGCTTCTTGGGCCGAAAGAAAAGCATACAATAGGTAGTATACAAGCTGAGCAGCTGGAGGGCATCTCCACGTGCAAAGTCCTCATCCGCCCTCCGCCACCTCCTCGATTTCCCTCCTTCTTCTCGTTTCTGTTGCCGCCAGCAACCTACAAACTGACGCGACCCCCATTGCCGCTGGCACCTCACATCCGAACCAGTAAATCCCATCTCCTACAAGCTCTGCCGTTTCGCGCGTCGTGCGACTTCTTCGGGTAATGCCAGCAGAAAGTCACTCATGAGTCTCTGGTCTCGCCATCAGCTTTCCGAGTCAACCCTCTACGAAGGCTCATCGCGCAGCATCCTGTCTTTTCTCACGCCGCTACCTTCGATTTGGCCGCATACGTGCACTAGTCTTCACTGATACGCTGGCACGATTCTCCTCATAGCCTGGAACATAGTTTTGATATTTGGGCTATGCATAAAAATCAGCCGAAACGTATCTCTTTGCTGTTCAGTCACTTTCAAAGCTGGCCGAAGTGGTCAGTTCCGTCTTTCCTACTTGCTACCAAGGTGGCGGGCATTCTACCGCCAGAGCAAGGCTTGGCTTCTGATACTCTGCATGTGGTCCCCTGCTTGCATTCCCGCGTGGTCCTCTAACAGATCAAGATCGGGGGCGCCCCCGCTCAATGAACTCTATAGAGCAGTATTCGCGGCCTTGCACAAAGAGCATAATCCATGGCGTTTTTCAACATGGCCTGGTTCCTGCAATGTCCTGTACTGCTCAAAATCCTTGCCGCCGACAATGTTCATCAGTTTGGTCTTTGAGCGGAAGCAGTGGGCTTCCATCGCTCAGTGGCACCGTAATGCTCAACCATTCAGACAGTACTCCTAGCCAAAAATTGCGGCCAGACATCTAGAAACGTTTGTCACGGGTATTGTGCAAAGACTTCATCCCTGGTTCGCCAAACAGAAAAACACGTCAACAATGTATGGGGGTATATCATCATCACTTTTTAAGAACAGACGGCCGAGCCGGTCGACGGCCCTCCGAGCTCCTTCACATCTCTCCTCATCTCCTCTGAGGTCTGATTCAGTGTCAATCCTGACTGGCTTCCTTGCTCTCATGTCCATGCCGGCCACGCTTGGCGGATGTCTGATACGTTCTGGCTAGCAGAGTCGAGCAGCGCGCCGCAAACCCGAGCACAGACGCGCGTAAAGCAGGCTGATGAAACAAGTGCGTGTTGAGCCAACCTGCCTTCAATCTTCTTCATCATCGGATCTCCCATCTCTCCCTCTGCCTCTCGCCCTCTCGTTCCCCTTCTTGATAGAGATGATGCAACCCTGTTCTTTAAGACGTTTGGCGAGCTCACTGCTGGCAACCATTCCGGGAAACTCTTTGGCGCTGTAGACGTGGAATGTCTCCGTTTGGGTCTCGGTAAGCAGAGGGAAGTTCTTGACAGAGGCGGCCTTTGCAGGATCAATCATGAAAAGGGTGAACTTGAGTCGGAAGGCGCCAGGAGTCCGGCAGGAAAGGTCAGAGAAGCAAAAGAAGCAGCCCTCTGCCCCGTGATCATCGTCGCCGACAAAGGGGGTCGAGATCAATGAGCCCATCAATCGACGCTGGTGCTGATATTCATCTGGCATGTACGAGGCATCTCTAGTGCCCGAATCGTCCCAGATGGAGCAACTGAGTACGTATCCATGATAGCGGAGATAGGTTCTCTTCTCTTCGTCGGAAAGATGCGCACCGTCGATTCGAAGCTGCACGATGGGCGGCGGGTCAATCACTCGCCTATCTCGGTCCCCGAAGCCGCAAGCCCGGGCGGCCCGCGGCTGCTGGCGGACCACTAGGCTAAATGCCAGCGAATCTATGCCAGCCTCGCGATCAGACCCCAGGAGGTTAGGCATCCACGAGGACAGGGGTTTGTGAGCGTAGTGCTGATCTATGTCGGCCTGTTCTTGGAAGTCAGTCTCCCGAGCAAAGCCTCCGTGTTCCTGCAGTGACTGTGACTGTCCGGGAAAATCTGGCATATGGCTGTCCTGGGGTGGGCGGCGGGGCCCATGGGACTGCTGGAACTGGTCTGCGTCGAAGCCTGGGTGTCGAGTCGCATATGGCGAGTCGACCTCGTCCGACGAGGGTGGAAACTGGGTGACGGCGCGGGCACCAAAGTGATAGCGTTGATCGTACAAGGAGCCGGGCCTCGTGGACGCATAGCTCGGCTCCCCTGCCAACAGACCATCAGGCGAGGGCAGCATGGGGGTCTGGTGATTGGATGCTGTCAGGGACGATGTGAGGCGCGGAGGCTGTCTTGGGTCCTGAGCCTGGTCAGAGTTTGGATGAGGCTGCATTGTTCATGGGAGTGCATAATTGCACTTGCTTTTGAGGGGGGCTGCGTGCTCCGTACCCTGCTGCACGCACGTATGCTGCAGGCACCTTTCCGCGGCTCTGCTACTGCAAAGGTACGGTACGAACGGTGAGTGGTAGCGAGATGGAGTTTCGTGTGCGCTATCTATCGGCATCTACCTCTGAGAACGTACGTAGGTATGTAGGTGGTGTCGTTAGCGGGCAACAGTCAAATGGAGGAGGTGTGATTGGCTTTTTTTTTTTTTTTTTGGCTGTGGATGTCCAGATGGATTTGTGTGGCGGAGCTGAGGTAGACGGTATATATATGTGTGTGTGTGAATATGTATTTGCGTGCGTGTATATGCCGCAAGATGAACCGGACTGCCCAGACCTGTAGTTATCACAAAACATGCACATGTGCGAGAGCGTTTGTCCAGAAGTCATAAAAGGGCTCCACGTCCGTTATATGCGCGAGCCTGCGGTGTGGGTGAGCGGCAAGTATAGGTACATACTAATGTACTGTAGGCACTCGAGCAAAAGACGTGCTGCGGGAGGGATGTACTGTACAGTATCAGATGGGCAGGGCAGGGCACTACAGTGCGGGGAGTTGGTTTGGCCCGACAAGACAGGCAACCACCTTGAGGTGAGACTTGAAAATTGATCTTGCAGCCGCCTTTGGGTGACGTTGTGCCCGTCACGGCAAAAGCAAATTGGAGCCGCTTGACAATGGATGGGACAGGAAGTACTGTATAGCGTGGTGGATCGGCGGCGCCCAACGCACCAAGTAGAGAAACAAAAGTAGAATAAAAGAAAATAGAAAAAGAAAAGAAGAAAAAGAAACAGACAACCCAATCTCAGACAGATAGCCCGCATCCGCCACCTCCAGCACAGCATGCAAGCTAGAGCCTAGAGGTGGCTCAGAGGTGGATTCCGAGAGATTCAAAATCAAGACGAGGTATCTGTATAGTACATACATACATACATACATACTAGGTAGTACTCTACACACAGTACAAATGCAGGTGATGGAGCGGCACGGGCAGCCAAGAGCGGACCACCACCACCACCACCACCACTACCACCACCACCACTATACGCAAAACGCATCGAGCAAACAAAAGATGCCCGCATTGCAGCAATGTGGTGGCGCTTCGCGCTGGTAGTCGATGAGTTACAGCGAGGTGCTGTAGGACGGAACAGTGACGGGTGGGTGCTGCGGCCTTGTTGTGTACTGTTTGTCTGTTCGTATGTATGCATGTATGTATGTACATCTGCGTTTACGGAGCGTCATCCTGGTGAAGTGTGCGAATCGAGCTGAATCGAGCACTCTTGAGTATGTACTGTATGTACTGTATGTACTATATGTAAAATAGGCATGTATGTACCAAGTTGGACAACGTGCCCGAGTTTGAGGCGACGCGCGGGGGCCACCACAGACAACTTACAGGGGGCCAGGACAGGGGATGCATGATTCAGAAGCCGTTGTCTCTAGCGTTGCGTATCACAGAGTCGGGGTGGTACAAACAACCCGTCTCTCTACAGAGGTAGTAGTAGTACTATCTAGCAAAGCAGCCAGATCAAGGCCCGATGCTCGCTGAAAGTTTCGAGGTGCAGACGCAGCTGTGTCGTCCGCGCATTGGACGTGTTGCATTGCCTGCTCAACCCAGATTGAGAACAGCATGGTGGCGTCTGGATGGATTTCACCTATGTATGCAATTAGCAAGTACTATATGTATACAGTACTTCGTAGCAAAACGAGCGGTGCAGTTCGCCAACGATGATGCGAGCGCCTATTGCCCTTCAGGTATCCAGAGGCCAAAAATAGTGCATACTATACTGTACAAGACTAGCAACTGTTGTGCTTTCATCGCCGATTTTTACGAGGCGCCGCCAACCATCAGTAAGCCGCCAAACCTCGTACTTCTTCTCCCCTTGCTGCACAGCGGTGGCCGGTGGCGCATACACACATCGTCCGTGGAACCTGCCCGGGTAGGCAATCGCCCGTTGGGGCAGGCCGCGAGGGCCATATCGTTCCAGACCAGTGATCGGCTCCGTGTCGTATGCGTGTATATGTTTATATATGTGTATATCGAGGGAAAAGGCAGCGAAACTCGATTCTTCAAAACATCGACAAGGCCAAAATAAAAAAGTGACGGGCAAAACATATATCGGCGAGCTGTCGGTGCAGAATTAATCACAAAGGCGTCCGCGACTATAGTAGCCCGGGCAACACAATACCGCCTTATTGGACAGACCTCAAAAGTATGCGTGATTCTGTGAAGTCGCCAGCGCCGCACCCGCATCTGCGCTAGGCTTGGATGAGGCGTTGCCGAAGACGCCTGTCTAGTAGCTCTGGCATCGGCAGGGCTGGTCAACTGGTGCTGTACAAGTCTGTAGACATGCAG
This sequence comes from Niveomyces coronatus, assembly GCA_018831755.1. Classification (NCBI taxonomy): domain Eukaryota; kingdom Fungi; phylum Ascomycota; class Sordariomycetes; order Hypocreales; family Cordycipitaceae; genus Niveomyces; species Niveomyces coronatus. The sequence continues at coordinate 5,018 of JAFEME010000515.1, forward strand.
TACATATGTACAATACATACACACTGCATGTATGTACAACGCAACGTTGGCGATAGAATTGGTGGTAATAGTGGATCGCACACTGTTCCAGGTGACCGAGCAGGACGGGGAGAGTCAAATAGCGCATGAACTGTTCCGAACCAGCCCCCTGCTCTCTGCTGCGAGGACCGACACAGGCGCACGGGTCAAGGCGGGCGCCTTTTTCAAGTGGATTATACCAAGTTCTGGACGGGTTCCGATGCTTGCCTGCTGTCGTGTGAGCAGTGAATAGGACTTCCTGGTCGTTGATTGGGCAACCCGATATCTGCATGAAGCGTCCGCTAAATAGTGCTTCCTCGCTGTAACCCGTTGCGTTGCGACCAGTCACTTCTCTGGACGTGACGTCAAGGCATAATGAGGCGTTTGACTGCGCTGGCTGGACCTGCTTGCCCTACCCTGGTCGGCCAGTTTGACGGGTCTGTTTCTGGTTGACGAGTGCTGCAGGTAATGTGGCACTCAACGACAACGTGACGGACACGGTTTTGGCTCTTACGAGCAAAAGGGAACGACCTCGGCACCCGCGGCTGCACGATTCGGACGGCAGAATACAAAATGTGCGTCAAAGCGGATTTTTGGCTGCATCATGTCGCAGCACACCATCTATGCGACAGACTATAATAAATTGTACCAGGGTTTCGAATAGGGCGCTAGCAGTGTTGAGGCTGCGGGGATCTTGTCGAACCTGATGGATGTTTGTTGCGCGAGGGTATCGAGGGGAGTTCTAGTGAGGCGCTGAGCCGAGAACACACTGTGGTACTGGTGTCGTCAGAAATGTTACATGGCCAGAGGGGCCGAGGCGGCAACTTTGGTTAGCGTCCTTGACGGCAGCCATGATGCCCCGAGTAGGCGGGATCGAGTGCGCCAAGTACCGTAGTATGCCCATACAGTACATACAATAGTACTTGTGTATGCACAGATACTGATGTTTGCTGGGCAGGGCTGGGCTAGACCGGACTGGACTGGCAGTGAGCAGTTGACGCATACCCGACATGATGTAATGAGGGGCGAAGATGGGAAAATGGGTTGGCAGGCGTGCGGAACCAGATACATGACTGATAAACGGCAGATGACGTTGTCCACTATTCAATCTGTCGCCGCATCAGCAACGATAGAGAGATAGAAGAAAAAAAAAGGCTCAGGTGTTCAAGACAATTTTGAGTGGCACGACTTACACAGAGGCATAGCGACGCCCGAATGAATGACAAGACCCCGGCCGTCCGCAGCCATTGATCCTCGCACGTACAACGGAGGTGTGGAGGGGGGAGGAGGGAGGTAGTGGTAGGGTAGGGCACGCACTGAGAGGAGGAGGGGCAGGAGGAAGGAGGGGCAGGAGGGGCAGACAGACAGACGGCAAAGCATGCTGATATCAGAGTGGAGACTGGGAGAAATAAGGGCACCAGGATCCGTTAGAGTGAGTGAGTACGTTGACGCGAGTTATTGGTCAACTACAATACCTCTGAACCATGTACCTCCGGTCATTTCTCGACTGGCATGTACAAGGACTCATGTACCGAGCATCCCATGCTCGAAAACGACCCGGCGACCCGCCTTTGCCCAACGGTTGCTTAGCTCGGCAGGGTCCAGACGGTCCGTTTGTCACGCATGGTACGGAGCATGTACCTTGTACAGCACATTCCACTCATCTTGTACCTACCTCTGACCTTGGCCAGTGCCCAGGCACCTCTCTCTCTCTCTTCACATCCGCAGACAACAGGCGTCAGGCTTCCCCTTCTTTGCTTTTTTTTTGACCCCGTCCCCCCGTTTTTTCTTTTTCGAGACATGAGCAAGTTTTCCTCCCGGAGTGTACCAGCCATGAGAGGTCTATAATGGCCGGTGTTGGCTCGAGGGCTCTTGCGGGAAGATGCTGCTGCGTCTCCGGAGCCTTTGCACGACTACCAGGCAGCGATCTAATCGGGCCTGCTTGGCTGAGAATGACACATCGATGGGACGAGGCTAGAAGGCGACGATCATAATGGCAGAACGGAAGCAGCAATACGGGGCATGTGTTTTGGGTCGATACGCGTCGAAAATGGGTCGATCCAACAGGGTGACTAGTGACGCTCTCCGAGGAGTTTGCACTTTCAGACTGTGCTACGCTACGCTACCAACCTCGTGATCAACCCTTGCAGACGACCGCGACGGGAGCTGACATACATACCGCCTAGTAGTATAGACGTGGCTTGACGAGGGCGGCCCGACAGTCAGCTGACGATTTCTTGCCTCCTTTGGACAAAGGTTCACCTCAACAATCGCCTACTGGCTCCGTGGTGGAACAGGAACTTCTCGGCCACATCACTACGGTTCTCTGGAATCACTTTTTCTCACTTGCGGCTCCTCAATGGCTCCGTACCAGCTTCCAATAGGCTTCGAGAGGCCAAAGCCGCTCAAGCCCTCGTCTGAGCGGCATTAAAAATGCAACATTGGTTGACTCTACAGCGTCCACCGCAGACGTCTCAAAACCGGTCGCGAGACAACGGCAAAAAGGCCATTCTCGCTACTCATTGAGACTTGCAGCCTTGTCTTGTCGGCATTTACATAATGACGTTTTCTGATAAGCTACTTCCCCACTCGGACCATGTGAATGTCTAGAAAGCCTTGGGCTCATTGATCATGTCGCAGACTCCCAGCATACGCTTCCCCGCTTTTGTCCGCATGTCTCTCCCGTGTGTCAGTCTGTTAGGCGCAACGCGCAAGGGTCTGACGAGCGAAATCTGCGTCTCTTGCGACCGACCCAATGATTACAGCCGTGACAAGCGATTTCAGGCACTACTAAGAGGGCGTGATTTGCATGGCAAACTCATGTGATATCGTGCGCTTGTCTAGCATAATCTATGATGCTTCCAAAAACGCCTCAAACCCGTCCATAGACAGACAGATCGGTCGCCTGGGCTTACATGACTACTTTTACACTTTTCTCAGTTATATGGCCAATTTTTGATTGCAACTTTCTTTTTTCGCATATTCTTAGACCTCAGGCCACAGAGCCAGGGTCAGGCATCGAGAACAAGATATGAGACTGGGTAGCAACGAAAGACGAGCAGCGAGACACTTGTCGCAGAAGCAAGTTCAGCTCATATAGCCAAGACGGAAAAGGCAGCCCAGATTAGGCGGGTACAGTACCTCAGCCAGGATTGGGAAAGCCTAGAGTAAAACGCAGGACACTCCGGGTACCGCCCATCGGGCCCGGTTACCCGCACAAGATGGCGTGCATGACGGCCGTCATAGATTATACGTAGAATAAAGGTCTCCCAGACCACGGCTTACAACATGAGAGGAATATGCTTACTAAAGAACACAGAAAAAAAAGAAGGGAAATTAAGGGGGGTGGGGGTTTAAAATTGGCGTACATGACCAGCGTCTAGTTTCTTGAGCAAGACTCGAGTGCGGAAAGCAGTGACTGCGTAACGCTGGCGTGGTGTTTGTAGATTGTCAGGAGAGAGTGAAAAGGATGACAAACTGGAAATCAACAAGGGCCAATCTTTTCCAACAGAAAACAGCATGTGAAGGGTCGACGAGATGAAGTGATGTGTCTGCCAGGCACGAGCGGAGAGCATTTTGGGGTTCGGAGAAGATTGCGCGCGTCAATCTCGGAAAGTACAAAAGACAAAAGGGTAATATTTTCCCTCTTTTAGTCTGTCTTGGAAGATGCAACCTTATAAATGACAGTCGCAGTTGCAGGGAGCGACGTCCGCGGCGAGCACATCATACCGTGGTTCGTTTGACGAGTTCTAAGTTTGCCCTTTAAGAGGATGAGAAAGAAAGAGAGACCCGGAGCACTTCCGAGAAAGAAAAAAAGACTACCCAACAGAGGACCGAAGAGAACATGGCCTAGAATGGCACATATAGCAGCTGTGGCGGGTTATTTTATTTTATTTTTTTGTTTTGTCCGTACAAGAACGTCTTTTCTTCTCCGTCTCCAACAGAGGGGACAGGCTAGGAGGTTGAAAAAAAAAAACGAAGGTTAGAATGGGACTCTACGGAGAGATGATTGCATGTCAAAGAATAAACTTTCCTTCCACGTTTTTTTAGGGGTTTTTTTCTTAAAAAAAAATCGATGTAAAGAGAAGGGTAGCCGAGGCAGTAGAGAATAGATACCTTCGTCCGGCAATAGAAGGTTTCTTTTCACAGGTGTAAAAGTGGTTGACAAGCGACGGCATGTAGAATATTTGTATAAGTATTAATTATTAGATATACTCATATACACTGACATGTATATGAGTATTTCGAAACTCCAACAAGAAAAGGAGAGAACAAGGGACTGGCTCAGAGTCCGCGCTGGTCATGTATAAGAATAAGGCGTAAAAGGTAGAGAAGTTCACAGCTGCGCTTTGAAACCCCCGAGGTAAAAAAAAAAAAAAACTGTAAAGTATAAATAGTAGACTGCCAAAGTTAGAATGCCAAAAGTTGAGAGTAAATAGTAGGGCATGTCGCCGTGCAGATGGTTTCGAACATGTCGCTACACAAAAAGGTGAACAGGGCGTGAATCCAAGAAACGTGGTAATGATGCATGTGACAAATGTCAGGTGAAAACGATGAAGGGTATACAAGTATCGGAAACGATATGACGCGGAGGGGAAAACAAAAGGAGAGGTAGGCAAGCCTCGGCCGACACGTCCGTCATGAGTTCGTCTACCACATGGACAGGGTGCCCAAACCGACCACGACGGCAAACAACACCGTGGCAAGCGTGCTAGCAGTCTCGGGCGAGCCTGCCGCGCGGCGCACGCCAGACGTGGTCGTTTCGTTGACGAAGCCGGGCCCGCAAATAGAATTGACTTGGCGCGCGGCATCACGGTAGGTCGAGGTAATCTTTTGCGTGCGGTCACCGGTGGCGGCGTGGAAGACGGCCATGGTCTGGGTGGTGCACCAGCCGCACGAGGGCAGGGAGCTCCCGGGCAGGGCAAGGCCGAGGGGCATGGAGTAGAGCAGGATGTCGGAGGGGTGGGTGACGTTGGTGACGGCGGTGGCGAAGCAGTAGTTTTGCGTCTGCGGGCTCTGGAGGCAGGTGGCGGCGTAGAGGACCTTGTAGGCGCGGAGGCCGTTGAAGGCGGTCGTGACCTTGTCCTGGTTGTCGTCGTACTCGCGCTTGCAGTTGGCGCCGTCAATCAGCTTCTTGGCGGCCTGGGTGAGGAACTGCTCGCACTTGTTGACGTCGGCGGCGCAGGTGGCATCGAGGACGCGGACGATGCTGACGAGCTTCCGTTCGGCTTCGAAGAAGGAGGTGGACGTCTAGGGGCGGTGGGCAAGGAAAGGTATTAGCAGAGGTTCGAGGTACTGACAGATAAAAAAAGGGGACAGAAGAGGGGTCGGTCAAGAATTTGATCAGGACATACTCGTAACAGCATAGACAGCGGATAGCACTGCTTAAAGGTTGGATCGGCAAGAAGATTGCTCATAAACGTCGGGCAGGCGTCGTTGGTACTGCTCGGGCTTTTGAATATCGAAGCTGGCGCATCGTCAAACGGCGAAGGAAGAGGGGATGACGTCGAGCCCGACGAGGACGAGGAGGAAGTGGAAGTAGAAGTGGAAGTAGAAGATTCCCTTTTTGACATGACTTGGTGAGGGGGGATGGCGGAAGCGGCGATGGAGGAGGCAGAGTCACTACGGACCAACATATCGCTTGTCTCTGGGGCCGGGTTCGGGTCGCGCTTTACGAGATCCATCTGTCTGGTAAAGTGTGTGACGGGCATCGGGGGCGAGGGTTGTGAATCTTCCGGCTCTGCGACTTGGAGCAGCTCCTGCCGCTCACGAGTGTCTGTCCAGGAGGGGATCGAGGGCGAGGCCGCAGGCTGCGCAACGAGACTGACAATGTTGCCACCATCGTCCGCAGGGTGCAAGGACTGCCACGAAAGCGTGGGCTGACCCTGGGCGACAGCTTGGGCGACCAGCATGGTCAGGACACCGGTGCGAAGCAACAGAGCAGGTCGGCGGCGGCAGCGGCGCAGCGGCCGGGTATGTATCGGGTCGGGATGCGGATGCGACTGTGGCAGCGATGGGGACAGGGGCAAGCAAGCTGAACAAGGGGATTCGGGCGTGGGGCGTGAGTGTCGCTGGCGACGATGCCCCTTGGCCAGACACTGACAGTTGAGCGTGGTGCTACCGACCGTGGGGGGTTGTGAGACAATGCTGTCCATGATGTCGGGGAATTTTCTAAAAACCGCGCCCCTTGAAGAAAGGTGATGGGAAAGGCGTGGTCGCGCGCACGCGACTGCGGCAGTAGAATGAAGTTGCGGATATATATAGCCCCTACCAAGACTAGACCTCGCACAGAAGCTTCGTTCGTGCGGTTGACGGGTTCAGTTCGGCAGCGTGTTATTATTTCTTTTTGTTCCCGGTATGGCTCTTGCAAGGGTTGAGGAGACACGAATGTCTTGGCAGTGGAAGGTCTACTATGAAGTCAAGATTTAGCGTTGCGCTTTTTCAGGAGCAATGGCCGCAAGACCCAGATCGAACAGGAGAGCTTACGACCGCAGCGATAGCAAAGTAATCAGAGCCAAGACAAGAAGAATGTTGGAGAGAGAGAGACAGAGAGAGAGAGAGCGACAAGGAAAGCGAGCGACGACAGCCGGAGAGCAAAGATTTCTAGTAACGAGCGTGGTGGATCGACAGGCGGATGGTGCTGACTTGTTGTTTGTTTGCTTGACGGAAGGAAAGAGAAGGGGAAAAAAAGAAAAAAAGCAATGACAGCTATCCGGGGGAGGAGAAGAGAGGATGGAAGGTATTTCTCTCTGTACCGGACGGCAGAGCGGCGGCGCGAGATTTCGTCCCGATCGGTTTTGGGCAAAAAGAGGTAAAGATGGGCGCAATGTTTCGCCCTCGTCCGCCTTGTTCACGATTCACTTAAAAATTTGTTCTCTCCCTCACTCTCTGGCCCTCTATCCCCAGTAGGCTGAAGAGCGATCTGTCGCGTTTGCGGTGTGCCCCTAGGAGGGAAGAGAAGAGAAGAACGGGGGGGAAGAAAAATAGAGGAGTGAGCAAGGATTCGTAGGTACTGTACATACTGCATTTACCGAGAAGCAAATAGCGGCAAGAGGCTTGACGGTGAAATTAAAATCACTTTTATCGCCTCGCCTCTTTCAGCCTGTTCTGCATAGGTACAGGTGGGCAAGCAGGCAAGTACTACTGTATAAGGTACGGTAACGAGGGCAGAGTGGCCGGAGCACTTTTGGCACAAGCCGACTAGTACCAAAAGGCGTTGATTGTATGTGCTGTACGTACTGTACCTGGCCATGTATCCATAATGTATCCGCAGCGCAGATTCTAGTATTTTTACAGTACTGTATGCGCGACTATAAATACTGCAAGTTTGTTCATGTTTGATCCATCTCAAATACCATCACCAGTACTTTTTCTTTCTTTTTTTTTTTCGCCTTGCACGCATAGGACTAATATTCTGTGTATGCTCCGATGGGAAATGTTAAAGGCTGATACCGCGAGCTCACAAATTCACGTGGCTTGGTCCTGCGGAAAGTGGCGCCTAGTGCTGTATAGTACCTTCTACACATACAGTACTGTACATACATCCACGCAAAAGGCCGGACAGCACCGTCCGTACAAAAAGCTGCTTCGTCGTCGGCAGTGTGGGTGACTTGCATCTCCGGTTGCCCCTTTTGACTTGGACTACGCGGCATCGTCCGGCAGCCACTATAATAAGTTGTGCATACGGAAAGCATCGTGGGCCGGCAAATGCCAAATAACAAACCCCCCCCCTTAAGTACCTCGAACGGTCTGATGGCTGACGTTGAGAGTCGAGGCTGTAATCTGAACTTTATGTCCTAGTATCCACGTGGGCTAAATTGGCCGGTTTGGTGCAGCCCGTCGCGACCTGTATTCTTGCATATTTACTACTAACATACAGTACAGTAGTGCTATGGACATATAGTACAGTACATGCATACATTATATATTAGTGTACACTATCTTGCTCGGGCTCCTCCTTTCCACCGTCCGTTTTATTCATTTTATCAAATACATACTAGCAAACAAGTCGAACAAGAATTTAAAAAAAAAAAGCCTTCCTTCCCACCATCAACTTCCGTATAGATATCTCCCCTCTTACTTCGCTCCCTTCTTCAACCTCTACCAAGTCGTGGCTCGGACCAGCCCGCACCGTCCTCTCGTCTACCAACTGAAACAAACCTCTTCCCCCCCCCCTTCTTTGTTAAAAATCTTGTCTGGAAACATACCACTTTAAACAGAGGAACAAGACTCAATTGATAATGTCTCTTCAGATCGAGTTTTTTCCAAACAAACTTTCAACCCGGTTTCGTTCCCCTCTCAAAAACCAAGCATCATTTCGTAAGAGATTGCTCGTACAAGTAAACGGCAATGATTAAAGAACAAAAGCCACCGGCCGGAAACGAAGACTGGGGAAGGGGGGGGGGGAGGTCCCGGAAGACGCTCAGATGCAGCACAAAAAACGACGGGACCAGAAACAAAAAAGGTTCTAGACCGCAGAAATATCAGCCAAAAAGAGTAATCAAATTAGTGATTTCACCTTTTACTTGATCGCCTTTTATCTCTTCGTTTTCTTGCTCCTCGGCAGTGCTTGTTTTTTGTCTTATCATGCGTGTGTTTTTTCTTAGTACAACCTCATCGCTGTCCGGTAAACGCATACTTACCCTCTCTCGTCTATTTGCATTCTCGTTATATTGCTCAACGATGCCCAAATCCTCGTATCACGACACTGTAGCGCTTCATGTGGAGAAATAAAAGGCGACACGTGTTTGTGCTTCTACAATAACTCATCGCCGACCACATGCAACATAACAGGGACAATCATCAGGATCAAGCATAGAGAGAGGAATTAAAAACTGTTGTACTCACGAGTCGGGATGAATATTGTACCAGCAAGAAAAATAAAGACCCTTCCTTCTATATACACGCCTTCTTTTGGCAATCATTTGAATTCCAACCCAGAAAAAAATGACCAGTCCCGGCCCAGTAGCAAACGAGTCGTGAAAATGACAGTAAAACGCCTCGATAAATGATGATGCAAATACGCACAAGCGCAGCAAACCGCCCCCGGAATAGAGCATCAATTGTCAACATGCTCCAGCTCAACCATGCTTGGCAAGACTCTGCAAGTTGACCAACTCCGCATATCGCCCATTCTTACGCATCAGCTCTGAATGTGTCCCCTGCTCCACAATGCGGCCTTGGTCAAACACGTAGATAATGTCCGCCTTTTGAATTGTGCTCAGCCGATGCGCGACTGCAATTGTCGTGCGGCCCTTGGCGGCCTTGTCCAGCGCAGCCTGAACAACCTTTTCTGACTCCGAGTCAAGCGCCGATGTCGCTTCGTCGAGCAGCAAGATCTTGGGATCACGGATGAGGGCCCTAGCAATCGCGATGCGCTGCTTCTGGCCTCCCGAAAGCAGAGCACCCTTGCTGCCAACTGTTGTGTTGAAGCCTTCTGGCAGCGAAATGATAAAGTCGTAAATGTTGGCTTCGCGGCAGACATACTCGAGGTCCGCGTCCGACACATCTTCGCGAGACGTGCCCAGAAGAATATTCTCCTTGATCGTTCCTTGGTACAGAGTGGGCTCCTGGCTGACAAGGGCGATGAATGACCGATATTCGTTGATATTGAGTGTGCTGATCTCTCTGCCGTCGACAAAGACGCCGCCGGAAAGGGGATCGTAGAATCGCTCCAGCAGGGAAATCGTGGTGCTCTTGCCGCAGCCCGACGCTCCCACCAGCGCGATATACTGGCCAGGACGTACCGTCAGATTGAGACCGCGCAGAACTGGTTGCTCCGGCCGAGTGGGGTAGCGAAAGTGCACGTCGCGAAACTCCAGGGTCCCGTCCACCTCGGTAACCGGCTCACCCTCGTCGGACCAGGTATCGATTGTCGGCGTGCGGTCAAACAGGACTTTGAGCTCCTGGGCGGCTCCGTGGGCCTTGCCCATGTCCGGAGCGAACGAAAACACGGTGCCGGCGGATTGCGCACCAAAGACGACGGACATGAAGCACAGGAAGAACTGAAACTGGTTGTACTCGCGCTTGCCAATCAGCGTTCCTCCGTACCAGAAACCGAGAGCCAGCGCCAGAAACATGAATGACTGCGAGGCTGCGTATAGGGCACTAGACTTGGCAACCGAGATCAGACTGCGCCGTTGCTGCGCGGCAAGTGATTTCTGGTAGATGGCAAGCACGTCCTGCTCACGGGTCAGAGAAGCAACGGTGCGGATGGCAGAAATGGCTTCCGAGGCGTAAGAGGCGGATGAGGCATACGCAGCCTTGGACCGGCGCTGGAAGTGGGCGAGAAGCCAGAATCGGAAGAAGCCGCACCCCAAAAGCACAGGAATAGTCGAGATGCAGACAAGCGAGAGCTTCCAACCAATAGCGAGGGACACCGTGCAGGCGGCAATGAGCGTGGTAGCCGTGAGCAGGATCGTGCCCAGGGTAACGCCACTGATACCAGCAACATGCGTGGTTTCGGTAGAGAGGAACGATGTTAGCGCACCGGCGGTGTTTTCGTCGCGGTCAAAAAAGGCCACATCTTGGCGCAGCATGGAGCGAAAAGCTCGATCGCGGACGCGATGCACAAGACGCTCGGAGCACTTGGCGAAAGCTATGCCCTGGATGCTGAAGGAGATGAATTGGACAAAGGCCAGCATCAAGAGCATGGAGCTCCAGAAATCAGAGTCATGCTTGATTTGGTGGCGGTTAGATGGAAAGACGGGCTGGGAGAGCGTGGTGATCTGCTTGGCAAAGAAGACGGACGAGGTAGGGTTACCGCCACCACAGATGATGCAAAAGATGCAGCCAATTACCATGAGTTTCCATTCGGGACGATTGAAGGAGGCAATGAGCTTAATCAGCGTCCAGAGGCCGTCCTTCTGGTCGCGATCGCCAGCCTTGTTCTGCAGAACCACACTAGAGACAGACTTTTGGGTCGACGAGCGCTTCAGCTTGGCAGCAATGTTGTCATCGGGGTCGGCATTGTATTCGGAGTTACGATGGCTCGACTTCTGTCTGAGCAGGGCGACCTCCTCCTCGTCGAGCTGTGCTTGCTCCTCCGCAGAAAGCTCTTCCGCGGCAGCAATATTCTGAGCAGACACCAACTTGAAGTAGGCACCCTGCCTTTCGATAAGCTCGTCATGATTGCCCTGCTCAACAATACTACCCTCAGACATGACGACAATGTTATGGGCATCCTTGATGGTAGAGAGACGGTGGGCAATGGTGATGGTGGTGCGACCAGTGGCGGCCTTCTCGAGAGCAGCCTGGACGACGCCCTCGGACTTGGTGTCGAGGGCCGAGGTGGCCTCGTCCAGAAGCAGGATCTTCGGGTCAGAGACGACGGCACGGGCGATTGCGATACGCTGCTTCTGACCACCAGACAAGAGGAAGCCACGCTCACCAACATTAGTCTCGTAACCTTCGGGCAGCGTCGAGATGAAGTCGTGTGCGTTGGCCATCTTGGCAGCTTCAATGATGAGCTCGCGGCGCCTCTCCTCGCTCTCATGCTCAGCCACGGTACCGATCAAACCGTGGCCGATGTTGTTATAAATTGTAGTTCCAAACAGGGTTGGCTCCTGGCTCACGAGAGCCATTTGCTGACGGAGCCATTTGAGATTGAGTGTAGAGATGTCGACACCATCGAGCAGAATTCTGCCTTGCACAGGATCGTAAAAGCGCTCGACAAGGCCGACGATCGTGCTCTTGCCAGAGCCCGAGGCTCCAACGAGAGCAGTAGTCTTGCCTGCCGGGATGGCCAGACTGACATTGGACATTACGCGGACCTCGGGGCGAGAGGGGTAGATGTGTGATATGTTTTGCAGCTGTATATTGCCTTCGAGGTCGTCGAGCTTCTGGCCAGCATCGTTGGAGGGATCGAGAGGGGACGAGCGATCTATCGTGTTGAAAATCTTGGCGGCGGCTGCGATAGCAGTAGTAAACGCTTGCATATTGGGAGCAACGTTGCCGAGCTGGAAAGCACCAATCATGACCGACATCATAATGGTGATGATTTTGTTCAGGGGGATAACCCCATCAACGATGTACTTACTACCCTGCCAGAAAGCCAGACCGTAGTTGAGGAAGAGGATAAGCATCATTCCCCCGACCATGACGCCCATGATACTCTTGACACGAAAGCCAAAGTATTCAGCCTTGGAGAGATATGCATCATATTTCTTGGCGAGCCGCTCCTGGGTACCAAAGGCAATGGTGTTTCGGATGGAGCTAATAACCTCCTCGGCAATGGAGCCGCCCTCGGCGTACGACTCGAGAGAAGCTTTGTTGTGCCTCAGCATGAGGGTGGATCCAATGCCGATGTTGAGAATAAGCGCAAAAACGGTGGCGGAGAGGATCAAAGTGAGCTTCCAGTAGTTGATGAAACCAATGACAAAGGCGGTGACAAAGGTGGCGAGGGCAGCAAGCGTCAGAGACACTTTCTCAGAGATGCCATCCTGAATCAGATTGGTATCGGCGGTAATGCGAGTTGTCACCTCACCAGCACCGAGTTTGTCAAAGTAGCCAATATTTTGTCGCATACACGCCTCGAGATAGTGTTCGCGAATTTTTGCACTAATGTGCTCGCCAGTGTAAATGAAACCAACGGTGCAGACATACGTGACGATGAACTCGCCGATACCGAGGTAGATGAAGTAGAGTACGTATTTTGTGAGTTCGTGGACGAACTGGTTGTACGTCATTGTGGTGGTGAAGAAGAAGGTCTGGAATGTGCGCTGAAGGTTTCCAAAGATGACTGTCATCAGAGGCAGCGCGGCACCTGAGGCAATGGCGCAGAGAGCAGATATGGCGATGATGATGATGTCGTTGCGAGAGGCATAGCGATAAAGAACACCAGCACCCTTTTTAATCTGAGGTATGTCGATTTGACGCTTGAGGATCTCGGCCTCGTCGTTGGGGAGATGGGCATATAGATCTTCAGAACTCGCCGTCTTGGGCGGCGTGGCAAGTTTTGTGTCTGCTTTTTCGAGGGCGCGACCGTCGTGCTCAGAGGAGCCGCTGTGTGTGGACGAAGGTATGGCCGCCTGTTGAGGCCTTTCGACTTTTTCCGAGAAGTCTTGAGCCATGATGACTGGTATCGGCGCGGCAGGTCAAGCCCACGTAGCGAAAGGTTGGCCGGCTGAAAACCGGAAAGACGGAAGAGTGTCGTTTCGAGGGCACTATCGCGTAATTGTGAATTGATTTGTAGGCGTGGGCAGACAAATGACGAATTTAGAAGGCGGAATGTGTTTGATGATTGACGTAAACTGGAATGCAGAGAGCGAGCGTGGAGGCAAATCGCAAGTGGTCAGCTGTCTACGATCGAGGACAGGAACGACGAGATATCAACGGAGCCAGAAAGGCGGGAAAGAGGTGAATGCGACTCTCTGGCTCGGGTGGCTGTGTTGCGAAACACTTACGGGCAGGAGACGGAGGTAGGCAGCCGAAGCGAAGCCGCGGTCGCGGTTGCGTTTTGAGCTGTTGTCGTCGCTGCCAGTGCAGTATAGCAGCAGAAAACAGAGACACGACAGAGGGTGAAGAAGTGGCACGCAAGAAATTAAATTGACATATTAATGTAACGAGTTTGAAGAAGAGGCGCCGTTTGCCGGTCCGAGGATAGTCAGGAGACCAGAACCTGCAGGCGCGGGGGGGGGAGGAAGTCGTGCGAGGTGGGAGAGCTAGAAGAGACGAAAGCTGTACGACGACTTGGACGCTACAAACGGGTTCGAGGGCGTGCGAGAGGAACGTAGTCGGGCAAGCGAGATATCGAAAGGGAGGAGTTGGGATGGGAGCCGAAGGGGGTGGAAACCGTCGGCTGCTCCTTATTTGAAAAGACGACAAGGAGCACGACGAAGGAAAAAGAAAGGAAGGGCACGGAAAATTGGCGTCCTAGACAGGAGACGTAGGATCTAGAGAAGCGATTGGGGGCGAGCGCAGGTGACAAGAACGGGCGAGACTGGTTGACATACAGTACATATATATATATAGTGTACATACGTATCTTCCAGTGTCCATACTACTGCAGTACAGCTCTAGATAATCTGAATCCGATTCTCCGTGCCGCCAACTCCGCCGCCTCCAGCGGGCGGGCGATTTACTCGGACTACATTGCACAAAATGAATGAATAAATGACAATAATAATAATCGGAACCTTTTTTTTTCCTTCTCCATCCAGAAAGGCTAAGCCAGTGTCGGACCCGAGGCTGAAAAAAAAAAGAGTCATTGGAAACCAACTTATTGGTTACCTGGCCCAGGCCGAGCAGCGGACGGATGGGGGGACGTTCTGGCGGGGAAGGGGGGGGGGGGGGGGGGGGGGGGTGCAGAGCATGTGTACACTTTCCTACTATGGGCTCAACTTGTGCGCTTGCGTGTGTGTCACGATCTGTGGGCGATGAGCAACTGGCGAAGGTGGGGTGTGTGGACAAGGGGTAAGCGGGAAGGGGGTGTCGGAGATGGCAAAAGAGATAAAAAAGGAAAAAAAAAAAAAAAAAAAAGTCCGAGAACGAGTCCCCGGCGATTGCGAGGGAACCTAGCTAGGCAACAACGGGTAGAAAGGCTTTGGACAAGATTACAACGTGGAATTTTATAGTCTTTAGGCAGAAGAGCCTGGAGAAAGAAAAAAAAAAAAAAAGACAAAATCACAAGAGGCCCGGAATGGTTCAATCATTTGCATTAGGTGGTCGAATGAAGATGGTTGCTTTGGTGGTTATACAGTGCTGGACAAGACGGAAAAATCTAGAAAAAAGAAAGGTGTTCGTCCAGCGTCATCCCAGTAGTCGGTGCCGAGACGAGCACTGCTCCATGCGATATATCCGTACGTTACGCGTATCGCAAGCGGGCGCTTTCACCTCTTTCGGTTTTTGGTAGGGGTTTTTTTTTTTTTTGTTCCCGCTGAAGTACAGAAGGGGGGGGCACTGATCAGCAAGCCAGTGGCTTGTTCGCGTCGGCGCCGACGGCCCTGTCTTGAACGGATTCCACCACATACCAGGTAGTACATACTACTAGGTAGTCGGGGGCAGCGACGAGATGTATACACATGATTCTCTTTTTTTTTTTATCAAGCACCTTATTGGTGCTAGTAGCCAGGTGCCAGGCTGCCCTACCGGGAACATTTCTGTTGACTCATAGCCACGACGACTTTCCGAGTGTCGTATTCCTCGCCACCTTTTGCGTTGCGTAGCATGTTCCGTTTGTTTTACTTATCGTTTTTTTCTTTTTTTTTTTCTTTATTAGAAACGCGGGGGGGGGGG
>JAFEME010000516.1:0-20256 GCA_018831755.1 Niveomyces coronatus
TTTACCCCCCCCCCCCCCCCTCTCCAACCGTCATCTACTACTAGTACCGGACTACTACTACTGCCAGACTACCGCCACCCACCGGTCCGGCATCACGACTCACGGAACCCCCCACCTAGTTGGCGCAAACGGTCCAAAACTTTAGACTTTGTCCCTGCTCGCTAATTCACTACTCCTATATTCAGTCAATTTTCTTAAAGAGCATGATTATCTTCTACTTTCCTTTGCTTCCACTGCAGAATCACTAGCTGCCCTCACACGTCTCGCTCTGCATCGTCGCTCCTGCATCGACACCGGCAGACCCCTGCAGCGCGCTGTCTCGCTCGCCCTGCGAAGATGCCGAGTTTTAATCCATTTTCCTCCGTTACCGGGCGCAGCAGTTGTAGTCTTTTTGCTATTCGGTACGTTTCGCCATCTTCTAGCTGGTCATCGATCGACCGGGAAATAATTCGTCGCCACATCTGCAACCACTGACTGTGCGCCAGTCTTGACCAGGACTTTATCGTCTTTCGCGGCAACGACCATGAATCTGCCGGCCAACTCTTGAGGGGCGTCGTCGTTCTTTGCCTATCACAGCCACTTCGCATGGAAGACGTTCATCTCCGGCTTACAGGAACACACCGCATATCGTATGCATTCCCATGCGATTGGCAGAACGGCCTTCGCGATCATGCATGGGCGCAGATGCTAACATATTCCATAGTTGGGCTGACCCAAGATCAAGCACGCCGGCCGTCGCTGGCCAGAAAGTCGACAAGACGACCGTCATCCTCGACCACCGCTGGGCTCCCTTTGTTGGTACACATGGCAAGAGCATGACCTTGCCAGCGGGCAACTACGAATATCCGTTCGATTTTACACTTCCAGGTGACACCGCGGAGAGTGTCGAGGGCATACCCGAAGCCTCCATTACGTACCGTCTGAAGGCCACCGTCGGTCGCGGCAAGCTCGCCTACGACCTGCACGCCTACAAGCACCTGCGCATCATCCGCACCCTCGAGGCCGGTGCTCTCGAGTTCCTTCATGCTATGAGCGTCGAGAATATATGGCCCAACAAGATTGAGTACTCAATCGTCATCCCCCAGAAAGCTGTCGTTTTTGGGGGTGTAATAGATATGGAGATGCGATTCACGCCGCTGCTAAAAGGCCTGGAGGTCTGCAAGGTCGTCGCCAAAATGGTCGAGACGCGTGAGTGCGTCATTCAAGGCTCGACTGGTATCAACATCCGTGAGCATCGAACAGAGCGCGACGTCGCTTCCTGGGACTTTGAAATTACTCGCCAGGAGCATTGGCAGGACATGATTGAAGAGACGGGCCAGGAGGGCTGGGCTCTCACAAAGAAGCTCAGCCTTCCAAAGAAACTACGACAGTGCCTCCAGGACATCAACCGTCACGGCATCAAAGTGCGCCACAAGATCAAGTTGACCGTTTCGCTTCAAAACCCCGACGGTCACATCTCTGAACTGCGCGCCACCCTCCCTGTTTCCATATTCATATCTCCCAACATACCTTTTGACGAACAGGGCAACATGGTCAATCAGACACCGGGCGAGCCCGGCTCGAGCCAGCAGACGGCCGGTGCCGCACCGCCCGGCTACGGCGAGCACGTTCTCGACCAGCTCTATGAGAATGTGGATATTAGCGGTTTCCAGACCCCTGGCATCCAATCCGGCGTCAGCAGTCCCTTCTATGCCCAGTCGAGGGCGGGCTCCACCGAGAACGTGCAGCACTCCCTCGTCCATGGCTCACCTTTTGCCCCTGCGGCGCTCTCGTCACGTCTCGCCGACGTGTCTCTGGATCCATCGCAGCGCAACGTCTCCTATTTTTCACTCAACTCGCTTTCTGGCCGCGTATCTCCGACCCACGGATTAGCTAGCAACGGCACCGGCTCGGCGGCCAGATCCGAGCCGCACTCGAACAACCTGACACGCAGCAACAGCGAGGAAGACGCGTCGCCGCGCCCCTCAACCGAGCACCCGCAGCTCAACGCTGGCGAACTTGCCGAGTTGAGCCGCGTACCCAGCTACGCGACGGCCGTGCGTACACCGGCCCGCGCCCGAGTGCAGACGCCAGGCGGCTCCCTGCCAGATTACCAGACCGCACTCAGTGCCCCTCGAACCCCGCCAGCAGCAGATGGCACGCATGAGATGCTTAGTCCCATAACGGAGAATAATGCGCAAGAACGCGCCTCGCGGCGCCCAGCAATGGCTCGAAGCGGCTCGAGTACCACCGGCGCAGCCAGCACGGCCAGCTCGTTACCCCTTTCTGCCTGAGCAGACTCTTCCTATCACTATTATTCTTTTATTATTATTTTGTTATTTCATTCTTTTTTGCTTCTTTTCTTTTGGATACCACATCTTCACTCACACTGTACTTTCTTCTTTCTATATTCTTACTTCTCGGGCGTTTGGCATGGGTTGAGCTTGGGTACATACATATATCGGATTTTACACGCGAGTATATACATAGACTGGGTATTCCGGAAAGAGACGAGCGATGATCAGCGACTTTTAGGATTCAGATATGGGCATGGGAGGTCTGTTATTGGTATTTGGGCAATGGTGCTTTTCCCCCTATTTGATCATATAATACACCAGCAACAGCGTTGCTTGCTTTGCAGCGCTTTTACCAAAGCGAGACTTTCGGGCTTGACGTGACAGTAGATGTTCGGGCATGAGTAAACCCTCTGCACTCCATCTCTACATGGATGTTCATCATGTATGTTCATTGCCGAGCTCTCTCAAAGCCCATCTACCGCATGCCGTGGCGCGATACCAAGATGGCTGATGCGCGTTGATGCAATTCTTGTCCAGGAAGCACCACAAAATTTCAGAGATACCTGCCCCGCCCCCCGCCCCCCGCGGCATCCAAACGTCAGGCCTCCTCGTCCGGCTCGTACATACCAGTGTCCTTCAGGTGCTGCGTCCAGCGCGCGTTGACGCCGGCCCTCCGCCTCGCCTCCGCCGCAAGCCGCGGGTTCCCCTCGAAGAAGTCGGCCTGGATGTCCTCCAGCGGGGCGGCGCCGCAAAGCCTCCCGGCGAACCGCAGCGCAAACACCGGCACCAGGTCGGACGGGTGGCGGATGATGCGGGCCAGCGCGAACGTGTCCGGCCGGGCCTCCTCGCCGTACCACTCGCGGCGCAGCCTCTCGAAGCGGCCGGTGCCGCTTACCACGGCCCAGTTGAGCTGCGTGAAGAAGTCGAAGCTGAGCCAGTCGAGGCCGGGCTCCTCGTGCACGGCCCAGAGCGGCGGCGCGAACAGCTGCCGAGGAACGATGCTGGCGAATTCCCAGTCGATGATGCCCTGGATCGAGAGGCCCTGTTCGCCGACGAGGATGTTTTTGAGGTGCATGTCCGAGTGGGTGAGAACAAACGGGCCGCTGTCTAGCGCGGGCGGGACGAAGGTCGAGAAGGTCTCGCGCAGGTGGTGAAGCGCGAGGAGCTCATAACGGCTGTCGAGCTCGGAGTAGTCGGCCACAGGCTGCGCGGCGTGCTTGCACAGAGCGTCGAATTGTGATTCCATGTAGGCTGTTGCCGATGTAAAGGTAGGAAGTCGGATTTTGAGATCATTAGTCGAAAAGGACAGCGGTCGGTCTACTTTGATTTCGTCCTCGCCAGATGTTGATGGCATCAGGGAGCCGATGGTATCAAATTCGAGTTCGCGCAGTTGTTCGAGAATATCGCAGATCCGCAGTAGAAAGTGATTCAACGTTTCTTCGTCGGCTTCGCGCAAGCGTCTTGCCGTGAGAGGCACGCCGGGAATCATGGTCGTGATGAGAAAGACGCGACTTGTAGTGCCATCCCCGGTCAGCGCCGTACTCTTTCCATAGGCGTGGACTACAGGGACCGGGATCGTAGTATGTTTTCGCAAGTAACTACCATCATTGTCAGTGGCTCGTGACTCCGGGAAGGGAGCCAGACACCGCAAACTGACCTCAAGGTGGCAACCTCACTCTGCACCTTCTCCCAGGGCTCGTAGAGTCGAGTCTCGTTCGGAACGCGAACGACCCATCTCGTTTTACACTCTACGAACTCGACAAAGAAGCATACATTGAAGCTGCCACGTTCCTGACGGAATATTTTACATGCTTTGCCGTGATTATGTTGAGATGCTAGAGCTTCTACGGCGCTCGCTCGCAGGGTTCGCACGAATGTCTCGGCGTTTTCTCTGGTAAGCTTGGGCGCTGGAGGAAATTGGACAGCTTGGCCTCGCCCGGCGTCGAGATGTTTGGCTCGGTAGGCTATGCCGCACCAGCAGCGAAGTATGAGGCTTCGTAAAGAGAGGCATGCAAGGGAGACGATGCGAAACAAGTGCATGTACATGCTTGGCCGCGGGACTTGCGCGGAGAGGGGGTAATCGAACTACCTTGAAGTTGAGCAGCTGAGCTGTTCATACCAAGTTACTAAGGTTGCGAGGGTTGCATAGGTACTACTACCTACTACGTTGTAGTATTGATTGTGCATTACCTACTACCTTAGTAGGGGGAGAGGGAGGGGGATGGTTTTTGACATGACTCTCATAGCTTTCTAGCCATTGCACAGCTGTCAAGAAGCTGCTGTCTTGGTAGTCTTCAGGCTGCTGATATAGGTACAGTATGTTAGGGGGCTTTGTTCCATGTTAAGAGGCAGGCCGCGCCCCCTAGTGGTAATTATTCAGGTACCTAGCGACACGAATTTTAGTACTGTACCGTATACACATATGTACCTACTACTTAGGTAACTAACTTGAAGTAAGTAGTAGTAGTATCGTGCGTATTTATATATGTACATGCATATACGTATATGTACATGTATATATGTATATGGATATGTATATATGTATATGGATATGTGTGTGTATATATATATATATATAAGAGTCTTTTCGGTCTGCATGTCGATTGATGCTGGCCAACGCCGCCGGTATCCAGATCAGAGCCAGCTTTTATCTCTGCAACACTTGAAGCCCGTGCGCATCGCCATCCACCTGCCGCAACACATGACGAGCTCGTAGATTTCAGCCCGCTTGAATTCTCAGCCAAACCAATCTTGCAGCTCACCCTTGCCGGCGAGCCCCAACCAAGTACAATGCTAATGCTGTGCGATGACCTGGAATATGCAGGAACCGCGACGCAGCAGCAGTCTTGACGGCACCATTTCTGCAATGCCATCGGCGACACTGCCTATCCATGGTCGTCGTCGTGCCTCCCTCCAAATCCCACCGTCCAATATCGGCCAACTTGGTTACTGATCAATTATCGTCGGATGCGCCTCCGTCCGGCCAAGATCTAGGGCCATTTCATTCCTTTCTCCCCCCCGCGCCTGGTGCGGAGCGCGGCCCCTTCACCCAAGTACTATGCTAGTTGTCCATTTCATTTAAATCTTGCCGACCCTTTTCCGCCCCGCCTCTCGCACGACCGCACCTAATCTTGGGCCTTCGAAACTCCTCTTCTTCTGCATCTTTGCCCCTTTACAGATCCTGCCTTGGATTGCGACAGACGATCACCGAGATTCGTTCATTTTATTTATCTTTTTTTTTTTTTTTTTTTTTTCAATTTCCGTAAGAAAGCCATATTTCTGTTGCTACTCGTTTGCCATCGCCACCGATCATGGCGTCCCCCGTCTCCAGTAATCTACCCTCTCGCACCACAACGATGAGCATAGAGGATGCCGTCCCTGACCTTGACCCCACGACGGTGAGTGACCATGACAAGATTTTTATTCTTACTTCTCCGCCGCCATCTCGTATTGACTCCCATGCCGCCGCTCATAGACAGCCGGTCTTCTCGCCGAGCGCCTGCAAGCATGGAAGCACGCCGTCGGCTATCTCGAGGACTACATGACTGCGGTGGAAAAGGTGCACGGCCGCCATGCCAAAGAGTATGAAAAAGTGCTCAAGACCATCTCCAGCCCGTTGCGCGAGGGCCACCACTTTGACCAGTCCCTTGGCGGTGTCGCTGGCTTCTTCGAGAACCTACGCGCCAACACCCAGGCCATGATCAACACCAACCTCGAGACCGAGAAGAGCATCAAGGGTTCTGTCCTGCCCATTCTCGAGCGACTCCACAAGGAGATAAAGCACAAGGCCAAGGAGCTCGACTCGGGCGCCTACTCTGGCGCTCGTGAGGTCGAGAAGCTGCGCAACGTTACCCAGAAGCATATCGAGCTGCTCGGACAGCAGACCGCCTCATTTGACTCGGCCGGCGGCCGGCTCAACGGTACCGACGATCCCTATGTCGTTCGTCGCGGCGTTCTGCACCGCCTCAGCAACCAGGTCCTTGCCGAGAACAACCATACCAACGACCTCATCTCCGTGCAGAACAACTTTGAGACATTCGAGGCGCACGTCATCGAGGTTCTCCAGGAGGCCGTCGCCGCCTTCAACCAGCTCGGCGGCGGCCAGGCGGATAAGATGCGCGCCCTCCACAACGACATCCTCGGGACCATCCAGTGCGTTCCCAAGAGCTTCGAGTGGGCCAACTTTGCCACCCGCTGCGCCGACCGCCTCGCCAACCCCCGCGATCCCGCCCGCTCCGTCGACGCCATCAACTTTCCCAACATGGACCACCCCTCCACCCGGCCCCTCATCGAGGGCTCTCTCGAGCGCAAGTCCCGCAACAAGCTCTCCTTTGGCTACTCCTCGGCCTACTACGTCGTCACCCCCGCCCGCTTCCTCCACGAGCTCAAGGACAGCGACGACGCCCGCCAGGACGCCCGCCCCGAGCTCTCCATCTACCTGCCCGACGCCGTCATCGGCGCCCCCAACGGCGACAAGTTCAACATCAAGGGCCGTGACAAGAGCAAGACGCTCAGCAGCAAGCTCACCGGCAGCTCCGAGTTCGCCTTCAAGGCCCACACCCCCGCCGATGCCCAAAAGTGGTTCCACATCATCCAGGGCGTATGCGGCGCCACGGGGCCGGCTGAACCAAGCTCACCCGCGTCGCCGGCCTCATCGGTGGCCAGTGCGTCCGCGGCCGGTGCTGGCGGCGCCACCACCAACGCTTCCGCTGCCGCGTCGCCCACCGTGACCTCGCCCAAGTCTGGAACGGCCAGCGCGCTCGCCTCGCCCACCACCGAGGCGCACAGGCCGCTTGCCCTGCACACCCACGCTGACCAGGAGGTCGGCGTGACGAGGTCCGTCTTAGGAGCGGGTCCTGCCGGCGCCGGCGCCGTGGTCAGCACGAAGCCTGCGGTCACAGTGGATGACAAGAAGAAGGTTGCCGATCCTGACTTCTCCTGACGCAAGCAAATTATGATGCAACGAGCGAACCATGATCAAATTCATTCTTTACTCTGATGGTCCTAAGCCACGCAAGAAGAATATAAAAAAAATCAAACCACACAAAAAAAAATTCATGGAATAGGAACGAGCCTGGCATAACGACATCATGTTGCGTATCGATACCTGTTAGCTTAACCAATACTCTTTTTAATACACTAGCGATGACTTTTGCATAATCTACACAGGTCGGAGATGTAAAGGATATGTTGTGTCACTACTGAGATGGACAATTGACACGACTGACACCAAGAGCTAATCACATAAACACTATGATGCGCATATTATTGTGAAGTAACTTGTATTTGTATTAAACAATTGAAGGAGTCGAGATGATCGGTGTTACGTGTCTACAAAACTAGAAGCTGTCAGCGTCCTCCTCGTCAATGTTATATAACAGATTGAGAGTATTGCTGCAAGTTTCAGAGAAAGTGCCTTGTCACAGGCGATATCGTCAATGCGAATTGGCTACGTTGACCGTCGTGATAATTATAGCATCATATAAAGCAGCGGGCAAGAAAAACACCAACGTCGAAGAACTAACCTGTTGTGGCCTACGAAATCACTGGCTGTGATTTGGGAGCACTACGACTGCTGATACTGAGGACTTGGTCAGCACCGGCTGCATAAAAGTCATCGGTTCGTGAGGTGGTGGCTTCTGTCGTCAGACATTGAATGAATTGTCCTCGTAGCGTAAGCTCAGACATATGCTTGTCATTTCATCCTTGTTCATCAAGCAGAAGTGGTGTTTGAATGAACGGCAGAGTCACTGACCCTTTTGAAAGTTACCTGACATCTTGTCAGCTAAGTAATATTCAGGGACTCGGACCAGGATAAGTAAATCATGAGGCAAATCAGGTAAAGCATGAATGGTAAAAAAAAAAAAAGATAGTGTCTGCATCGAAAACTCGAATAAGACTCGTCATCTGTTTCATCATAGAGAATATGGGTAGAAGGGGATCGATGAAACTTACACATTGGACGAATCATAAGTTTGTTAGGTCTACGCAAAACACACTGACAGAAAGGTCAGCTAGACTCCGCAGCCGTGGCCTTGTCGTGACGTGTAGGGAATAGCAGTGAAGTCAGTGGGCGAGGTTTTCTAGGCCTGCCGCAAAGTGGCTTGTCTTGCTCATATGTGTTTATTCGGAGCCCAGTGCCGCTTCATCATTCAAAGGTTTGCAATGCGTCGCGTGAAGTCAGCTCGTACCTTGTAATTCTTGGACAAATTAGCGATGAACTCCCACGACATGTGCATGTGTAAAGGTTAAAGGTGTTGCGTCAGACATAGCCATTTAATATCTTCAAAGAACAAGATCTCAGCCGGTAATTTCCAGCGTATATTGTTTACAAATTGATCATCATAACAAGTCGAGATAGGGGTGGCTATCGACTTACCAATTTGGATGGCGAATTCGCGTTAACCCTCAATCCATACATGCACCGAATATCAACACACGGATCTAAGATAGCAGTTAGCATTACACCCTAGAGTAAGGTATAACAGAGCTGCAGGTGGCCTGATTGTCTTTCAGACTGACGTGTGAATAGAGGTTTCATTCCGTGATGGTCAAAGACTCTAGTTTGCGGTTTCAACGTGTCATCAGGATCAGGATTGGGATATAGGGATTCGAAGCAACATATGAAAGAATATGCGAATGCGCGGCAACTTACCAAAAGTTTAGAACACAATATCATTAGGTTGCGAGGACAGAGAAAGTTTGCCGTGCGCAAAAATGAAACGCAATAAAAAGGCCGAAATTTTTTGGTGGGTCCGCTTCGTTACATAAGCATATCACGGGTTTTCGCGCAGCAGACGCGGCTGATCTGGGCTGTACGGAGTGGATGGGACAGTCTAGTACCTGTAGGGAGACGGACCGTACCTGGTAGTGAGCGATGACAAGTAGACTCGACATTTTTCTAGAAGTCGTCAGCGCTCCGACGGCGCGGAAGTTTTGATCAAGATGCCCGAGATTGCAGAGAGTAAGTTCTGACACACACGAACGTACGTGAAAACAAGAGACTAGAGTCGTTATCAGTTGCGCGAGCCGCCCATTTCCTGCGTCTTCACCTAGTGGGCAAACGCATCGCGTCGGCCGAAGCCACTGACGATGCCAACGTTTTCGGCAAAGTCGGCACCACCGGCGCCGCCGTCGCCACAGCGCTGAAAGGGAGAAAGGTTAGCTCATCAGACTCCATGTGTACTTGCTCATCAGCTAATGAGCCAACAGGTTACCTCTGCAGGTACGCAGGGTAAATACTTTTGGTGAGCATTGAGACGGAGAGTGGGATCTCACTATCCAATCTCTAACAAGAATCGATCTGTCGACAGGCTTACTCTCGACAAGCCGCCGCATCTAGTGATGCATTTTGGAATGACCGGTGAGTCTTCACTCCTTCCCAGCACGGTCTGGACGACCACTCACGCGCTGCAGGCTGGATTCACATCAGGAATGACAAGACCGCGTACACCAACTATTTCAAGAAAATGGAGGACAGCGAGTACACGGTCTGGCCGCCCAAGTTCTGGAAATTCCATCTCAGCACAGACGACAAGCCAGCCACGGAGATCGCCTTCACGGACCCGCGGCGCTTCGCCCGCGTCAGGCTCGTCGACTGCCCGGCCGCGGACATCCGCAAGTATTCGCCCCTCGTCGAGAACGGGCCGGACCCCGTCGTGGACCGCGACGTCTTCACGGAGGAGTACCTGCGCTCGAAGATGACGTCGCGGCGCGTCCCCGTCAAGGCGCTGCTGCTGGACCAGGCCACCATCAGCGGCATCGGCAACTGGGTCGCCGACGAGACGCTGTACCACGCCAGGATGCACCCGGAGCAGTACTGCGACGACTTCAGCGAGGCCGAGATGAAGAGGCTCTACGAGTGCATCTGCTACGTCTGCGACCTGGCCGTGGAGAAGCTCGGCGACTCGGACGAGTTCCCGGAGCACTGGCTGTTCAACCATCGCTGGGGCAAGGGCAGCAAGTCCGCGTCCTCGACGCTGCCCAACGGCGAGAAGCTCGCGTTCATCACGGTTGGTGGCCGTACGAGCTGCTACGCGCCGGCTCTGCAGAAAAAGACGGGCCGCGTTTCAGATAATGCCAAGACAGCGCCGCTGGTGAAGGCAGAATCCGGGGACGAAAAACCAGCACCGAAGAAGGGTCGCAAATCAGCAGCGAAGGCAACGAAGCCGGAAAAGGGTGAGACGAAGTCGGTGAAGGAGGAGACCAAGCCGGCAAAGAGCAAACGATCAAATACCAGTGTCAACGACTCCGGCAGGAATAAAAAGGTCAAGTCTGAACATGTGGCTGAACACGTGGCTGACAACGCCGAGAGGCGCAGGTCGACACGCTTACGAAAGTAAATTCATGCGTGGCAATGTAGTAGAGTTTTCCCAAGCCATATACAAGCTATCGGTTAAGCTACGAACATGTTTAAAGTCTTGTGTCGATGAATTCATTGGTGTCGTTAAAAAAGTAAGACAATGCGTGTTCCCATCGGGTGGTGCATCCCACATTGGGTAAATCCAAATCTCGTCATCACCGTAAACCAGAATTCCACCCGAACACCAATTAAAGCAGGCGGGCAAGCACAAATCCCGCTCCAACTAACACAAACAAGTCTGTTGTTCGATGGGCAAAATCCCAAGACTCGCTATTCCCGCCCAAATGCAACACAAATACAATATCGCTTTCGAAATGTCGACACACGTTACAAATCATGGAAATTGGTATCAGAGATATGCTCGAAGGTTAACGAGCGCTTCAATCAGCGGCAACATGAAATCCGACGGCGTAGTGAGTTTCGTCGTCGGGAAGATGGACGGGTATCATGCTCATCAGATTGGTAAAGCGCTGGCCGTTCTTTTTATAATTTGTGATCCGAAGCTGGATTTCGCTTCGCATGGCCACGGCTTGATCCAGCCGCTGGATGGAGCCGATGTGTTGATCCAGCAGCCTCTGCGGTGAGGGATACAGAACGGAGGTTGACTGAAGGAAGGCGGGATTCTTGCCCACGACTTCGTGAAGACAGTAGCCGGTTAGCTCGCAAAAGGCGCTGTTGGCGTATATGATGGGACCCTCAGGGAGGTCTAGGTTGCAGACAGTCAGGGCCACGGAGCAGTCCACCGGACCCAGCTCAAACTTTGGGTCAGGACGCGAGAAGACGGAAAACTGCAGAACATGTTAGCGACACAGCGCGGGGATAACGCGTAAGCACGAGCACTTGCCAGAACTGTCATGACATCGATGCCGCTGGGTGCGTAGAGACCTGGATAGATGATGGCGTCGTCACGAGGCTGGAAGCGTGTTCTGTTTCTATCAGAAGACGGTTTCGACAGATCACCGGGGAAGTTGTGCTGTAAAGGTCAGTGTTGTTATTCCAACTATGCAGAGGGGTTGGATCATACTTTCAACGCCTGGTTTTCCCACGGATTCATTTCCGCTAACAGGACTGGCGTCCTTGGGAGTGTATGCATGATGAATGCGTTTGTGATGTATTATTTTACGAGAGCTTGCAGTCGGCGGCGACAAGGGAAGAGGCGGGTATTCCAGATAAAAGTATGATGGAGGCTGACAAATGGAGAAAGCCTCGTAGAGAGGACTCGGCTAGAAGACCAAAGCCTGACAAGACGAGGCGCAGGAGGAATCCGGGGCTGCTGTCTAAAGTATTTGCTGCAGGGGTGTGGTACGCAAAGGATCTGAGAAAGCGGTGGGCATGGCAGTAGGCGGACAGGCAGATGGAGGTGCAGCAGTTGGAGGAAGCTCGATGTGTCGAGTGTAGGAGGAACCCATGCTCGGTATTATCCATGAGCAACGTATAGAAGTAATCGGTAGAAACAAAGCGTGTCCCGGTTCTCACTAACGTCTAGTACCTAGTAGTATGGGCCTCTACTTAGGAGGCACCAGCACGCACTGTAGGCCAACGGTTTCAAAGAGCACGGAGTCGATCAAGATGGGCGTCGTCGGCAGGAATCAGAAGAGGTCGCACTCTCGATCACAGTAAAGGTCCGCATCAACCGCGATCGCCAGCTGGGTCATTGAGTGGGGCGCGATGGCTGCCCATCTGATTCTGTAACGGGCGATCGGCTGGGATTAGGCTGGGCCTGCGCACATATAGTAGGTTGGCAGGCTGACAGGGCCTTGACATGTCAGACAGAGGCAACAGTGGCGGGTGGCAGTGAGAGGTACCTACTACTACGTAGGTAGTAGGTTCTAGTATGTATTTTTATTGTTCGCAGTAACAAATAGTACCTTGCGTGGCGCCCGCTGCTGCCTTTATGACAGCCAACAAGGCTACTAGTAGCAAAGATCCTACGTACACATACTGTACATCTCGAGCAACGATAATTGTTTCTCCTCTCATGTTCAAATTGAGTTACATTTCGGCCTTCATTTTACCATGCAGCGTCCGGCCCTTCTCGTGGTTTCAGATGTCAGTTTCGTTTTCTCGTCTCTCGCTCTGAAGTAAGCAGCAATCGAGAGCGTCATCTCGACTACTTAAGGTGACCCCAGCTACCTGTGCATAGGACAGACACAGTACCAAAGTAGGTATAGAAGTATCGGAGAGGCGGAACTTGCCTTACCCGAAGCGAGCAGGGACGGCGGAAGGCTGCGTGGCCAGTTGTGCTGTGGCACGTACAGTACGTCAGTGGGAGCAGGCGCAGTAGCGCATGCTATTAGCGCAGTACAGGTTCTAGGCCAACTCGTCGTACTAGACAATACTAATAGGTTGGGATCTTTTTTAGAGTTCCTAGGTAGAATCGGGACTCACATCGACTGATGGTGCTGGGCAGGCATGGGTACTTAGTTGGGGGGAGAATCGAGATTTGGACAGACATCGATGTTTCGAATTTTTTTCCCCTTCTGTCTAGTGCGAGAGTGGTTGGGCTGTCGATGGTCTTCGATGGGTTTTGCTACTGGGGACGGTGCAGTGGTGACCAGGCTGATACCAGGTGGTGACGCAGTGATCACGCAGTGACGCCGTGTCACTCGTGCCTTTTTGCACTACCAATGTTTGCAGCACGTGCGCGTTTGAGGTACGCCGTCATAGGTACATATATGCGCTTATCTCTGTTCTTATATTGGGAGAATACCCTATACATTAGTTGAAAAAAAAAATCCTGCTAATAGCAGAACATGAATAGATGACTTGCGGTCTCTTTAGTTGAATATGGCATGTATTCATTTGTCTGTTCAGCTATGCATAGCATGCAACATGGAACTAAGTCCCGTGGTTGTAGTCGCTCCTGTCGTAGAATGATGCAGGTTTTATGGCACGTACTAGGGATATGTGCGGTGTAGACATGGCCGTGCACGCGGTGATGGTGCTATAATTCTAGTAGTGAGATTAGAGTACGTGCGCCGCCACATCGCAACGATTTGCGGCTCACGTTGTGGCGCGCGCAAAGGCCCCGTCGCGCGTACCTTGTACGCGTTCTCCACGCACAAGCCCAAATTCACATCCCGCCGCTTCAACACCTAACCGCCCACTAGCCATCGCGCCAAGCACTCCAACTGCTTCGAAGGTGCCATCCCGGTCAAGACGTACACGGTGTCGTCTCATCATGTCGCGGCGCCTGGTCGATCGACGTCGATCAAATGCCGTCAACGCATCTACAACCCCTGCCCCGACAGGGCTTCCAGAGTATGAGCCCTTGCGGTTTTCGCTGGACGACGAGGCACGTCGCGCCATCGAGCAGCTCTCCACGAATCGCAAGCAAGACCGGTACAGTCGAAATATCAAGTCAGGCACTTCCAACCTTGGGAATGCCGTAGGCGACATCCAAGAGCGTCTGCGCACCCGGCGACAACAGCTGGCCAGCGAGCAGCGCCGCCGAAAAGACACTGACACTGAGGATGCCGCCGACCGCCTGCGGGCGCTCGAGAAACACCTAGAGGACTACGCACATCAGGTAGACAAGCGTTGCCGCGAGTCCGAGGCGGCGCTCCGCCTCCTGATCGATCACCAGGTCGAGCTCGAGGATCAAGGACAGGTCATGGCTGATCTGCACACCGACGTGTCCAAGGCCCAGGCAGACGAGACTACTCGCCAGCTACAGAAGGCCCGACAAAGGGAAGAGGCTCGAGAAATTGCGCAGGCCAATGGTGAGCCGATGTCGCTAGACGAAGAAGACGAGTCTAAGGATGCCACGATGGAGGAGCTGCCGCCTGTGCAGAGCACGCTCGAGTCGCTACGCGCCAGGGTACGGGAAAAACGAGTCGAGTACGAACGAATGAACACGCACCAACGCTACGCCCTTCAGAATGACTACGCCAACTTCAAGAAGCTGTGGCACGACGCCGCCCAGGGGGAAGACGGCCCGCCGCTACCCGACGCCTCGCGGTGGTTCGGTGCGGACGGCGAGCCGGTGCTGCCGAGTGTGGCTCCGCGACGAGGTGGGCGTGGACGAAGCCGGACGGCCGAGCAAGGCGGTGCCGGCAGCGGCGACGACTCGGGAGATGACATTGCAGTGGCGCGTGAGATTACCAGTTTGCGCTGCCCGCTGTCTCTGCGCGAGTTTGTCGAGCCGTACAGCAACAACAAATGCAAGCACACGTTTGAAAAGGCGGCTATTCTGGACTACCTGCCGCCGCGTGGACAAGTGGAGTGTCCACAGTCTGGGTGCTCACAGGTGAGTTGCTATCGGTTCCGACCCCTTGCACTCGCCGTATCGTGTGAAGCATGCTCATGCTCTAATGCGTTGATTTGGCAGGTCTTCACGCGTAGCGAGTTTGACGAGGACTTCTATCTCGATCATGCCGTCCTTCGACGACTGCAACGTAAGAATGAGCAAGACGGGCTCGACGAGATGGAACTGGACGAAGATGCAAGTGTCTTGCCCGATGTTCAAACAAGTAGCCAGAGATCACGGAGGAAGAGGCACAAACAGGAGACCTGAGTCTGCCGGGTAGTGACGTTTGCATTCGAGCTACCCAATGTCGGCTACCTTTCAACACAGCTAGTTACAAGCACATATGGGCGAGTTCTTTTGAGGGAGGGTGAATAATCAAATTGGCCGCAGCGACGACCCGAGCCAACCACGACCGTACGCGGAGGCAGAAAACCGGGACCGGTAGGTGCCCGCAATCTGCTGCCCCAGCTGGCAGCCAGAAGTCGCCGTTCCAGGGCTGTGGCACCATCGGCGCTAGTACCCTTATAGCTTAGACCAATTGCGTGATTCTCCTGGAAACTATCGACAACTTTGACAATCTGCTTCGCCGTTCGACTTTCGCACGCCAATGGCCGGCCGGACCATCGATGCTGGGCTCCATTTGCCGCCCAGAAAAAAATAGTCGCCTCTGAGGGCTCCGTCTCCGGTCTTGTCCATATGGTACGGAACATCGGCAAAGCCAACATGGCACGACACAAGGGGACAATGGCGGATCCGTCCGTCTGCTTCCTCACAAAAGTTACATACCCTTCTCGATAGAAGAGCAACTGTCTCTGGCTTCATCCAACTTTACCTGACCTTATTCCCTCATATCCTCCTGCCGCTGCCGCTTCCCGCCTACAAGTCCTGCGTTTGACGGTTATACAACCACTCTGTTGGAGACTGCTGCAGACTCACACAGCCAGCCGCGCTACTCGTTTGCCGGTCGGGACGAGGTCTACTCTTTCTGCTTGCCGAGCCCTTCTCTCGAGCAGCCATGACTTCTTCCAAAACATCTTCTGCTCTGCCCTTTGGCCAGCATGTGCCCCTCGCCGACATCTCCGGCGCCGTATACGTCACCGCCCAGCTGCTTGTCCAGCAGGTCGCCTACAAGCTCTCCGACAAGATCTTCTCCTACTCGCCTGAGACTTTTGATCTTGACGTTGCCGCTAAGAACTGGGCCGTGGCCGGCAACAAAAACGTGCACAACTACACGCCGCAGGTGCTCGGCGATCTACAGACGCGCGTCGGCGCCGGGGCGCTCGCCCTCGGCTACATCTTCTCGCCCGACTTTGATGTGAGCAGGCGCCACATCCCGCAGACCCTCCTCGCCTCCACCGGCAGCCTGCCCGCCCTCCGCGCCACGCTCGACCAGCTCGCGCTGCTCTACAGCGTCTCCAGTCCCTTTGTCGCCCACATCGCCGCTGCCGACTATAGCGCCGCCGACGGCCTCGTCGCCAACTATGACGGCGCCCTGCGCCTGGTCGAGGAGCTCGGCCTGGGCCTCGTCGCGTCCTGCTCGGCCTACGAGGCCCAGCACATGTCGCTGTTTGCTACGCTACTCGCCACGACACTACCGACATTACATGTGTACGACGGTGTCCGCGTCGCGCGCGAGACTCTCCGCGTAGTGGACGCCCTCGGCGAGGCTGGCGTGGCTGAGCTCTACACCAAGCTCGCTGCCGCGGCTGCCAACAAGCTGAGCCCGCGGCTCGACGACGTGAACAAGACGGCTGAGCTGCTTCGCCTCTTAAACGATGAGCTGGGCACCGTCTACAGGCCCTTTGAGTATCACGGTCATTCTGACCCAGATGTTGTCCTCGTCGCCTTCGGCAGTGTCGAGGCTCAAGTGGCCCGTCAGGTCGTTTCCAAAATCGCCCAAGATGACGCCAAGGTTGGAGTCGTCACAGTTCGCATTTACCGACCGTTTATCGAGGAGGCCTTCCTCGCGGCCATCCCGTCGTCGACCCGCACTCTCGCCGTGCTCGGGCAGGTGCACAGCGAGCACGCCCTGCATGACGAGGCCGCTCAGTCCGCGCTCTACGGTGACGTCCTGGCGGCTGTTTTATTCTCCGGAAAGTTTGCTGCCGAGACAGACGTGCTCGACATCAAGTACACCGCCGCCCAGACTCTGAACCCGCAGGGCCTGGTCGACACACTTCACAAGGTCTTTGGCAACGAGGGTGAAGCGAAGGCGCTTCCGTCTCTCATAACC
Organism: Niveomyces coronatus; assembly: GCA_018831755.1. NCBI lineage: Eukaryota > Fungi > Ascomycota > Sordariomycetes > Hypocreales > Cordycipitaceae > Niveomyces > Niveomyces coronatus. The sequence continues at coordinate 17,121 of JAFEME010000516.1, forward strand.
GCCGACCAGTACACCTTCTGGGATCTGGACGGCTCCGCCGCAGTGGACTCGCCGGCCGTCATCGGCAACTTACTCGCCAAGCAATCGAACTCCAACATCTTTGTCAATGAGATCTACGATAACATCGCGCAGGGTGGTGCGGTCCGCTCAGACCTGCGCGTCTCCAAAATGACTCTAGAAGCCCCGTACGATATCAGCGAAGCCAATGTCGCCGTGATCGGCGATGAAAAAATCCTGGCCGACGTAGACGTGCTTGCTAGTGTGGCTCCGGGTGGTAGCGTCATCTTGCACTTGCCCGGCTTCAAGGATGCCGATGTTGAGAAACGTCTTCCTGCTGCTGTCCGCAAGTCATTATCTGACAAGAACATTACCGCATTTGTGCTCGATCCTGCCGTCTTGCCTGCTTTTGAGAAGGATGCTGCGGCAAGCAAGCTTCTTCTTGAGCTCTCTTTTCTCAAGATTGCTCAGCCAAACGTGTCTGTCAGGGACCTACCCATCATCGCTGGAAATGTAAATCTGGAACAGGCTGTCGAGGCCGTCGATCAGTGTCTCAGCAAGCTTGTGGTTTCTGCCGAATGGTCGGAGACTGAAGCCACTGCCGTCGCGCTACCTCATTCCATTCAGACCAACAGCTTCGTCCCCTTTGTCAAGGATGAGGCCGAGACGATTTTTGACTTGCAAGATTGGCAGAGCGCCGCTCGGGGCATAGTTTTTAAGGAGGCCTACGAGACGCGCAGCGCTGTTCGACCTGACCTGGCGGTCACGACGACGACTGTCACCGTCAAAGAGAACCGCCGTCTGACGCCGCAAGATTACGATCGCAACATCTTCCACATTGAGTTTGATCTTGGTACCACAGGCCTCACATACAACATTGGCGAGGCGCTGGGCATCCATGCTGAAAATGATGTCAATGATGTGACGGAGTTTATCAAATTCTACGGCCTCGACGCCGATGATCTCGTCCCCGTGCCCTCGCGCGAAGATGCCGCGGTCACGGAGCTCCGTACTGTGCACCAGGCACTTGTGCAGAACGTGGATATCCTCGGCAAGCCGCCGAAGCGCTTCTATGAAGGTCTAGCCGAGTTTGCGACGGACGAGACGGAAAAGAACAAGCTCGTAGCGCTCAGCAGTCCTACAGGCGCCGAAGATTTTAAGCGCCGCTCCGATGTTGATACCTTGACCTATGTTGATATCCTCGAGGAGTTCCCGTCTGCGAGGCCCAGCTTCCAGGACCTAGCCAAGATTGTCAGTCCGCTCAAGCGCCGCGAGTACTCGATTGCCTCTGCGCAGGCCGTAACGCCAAACTCGGTCTCGCTCATGATCGTGGTCGTCGACTGGGTCGACTCGCGCGGACGCACGCGGTACGGCCAGGCGACGCGGTACCTATCGCGGCTGCAGGTGGGCGCGGCCGTGACAGTCTCGGTCAAGCCATCGGTGATGAAGCTGCCGGCGAGCGACACGGCGCCACTGATCATGGCAGGTCTGGGGACAGGCCTGGCACCCTTCCGCGCGTTCGTGCAATATCGGGCGATGCAAAAGGCGCAGGGCAAGGAGATTGGAGCGATTCTGCTATACCTGGGTTCGCGACACCAGCGTGAGGAGTACCTGTACGGCGAGGAATGGGAGGCGTACCGGGACGCGGGCGTGGTGACTCTTATCGGGGCTGCCTTCTCGCGCGACCAACCGCAGAAGATTTACATCCAAGACCGCATGCGCGAGACAATTGCGGACATTGTGCGCGCGTATATCCGCGATGCGGGCAGCTTTTATCTGTGTGGGCCGACATGGCCGGTGCCGGACGTGACGGCAGTCTTGCAGGAGGCAATTGCGGTCGACGCCAAGGCCGCGGGCAAGAAGGTGGACGCCGCCAAGGAGATTGAGAAACTCAAGGAGGAGGGACGGTATGTCTTGGAGGTTTACTAGGTGGGCAAAGGGTGCTTCGTTACTATCGTAGGGTCGAGGGGTGGCATTGTTGTCGTTGGCAGTCGCATTTCTCATCATATTGTGTCGATACTGCTGCATAGTCTCCTTGCAAGGCGAAATGTAAAAATTGGATATTCTGGTTTCTAACATGTCCCGAGATTCCAATGTCTAAGTTGTCGTGAGTTTCGTATTCTCGAGCCGCTACTAACCTGGGCACCGTTTCTCCCTGTCTCGGAGAATAAGCAGGGATTCCATTATCTTGGGCTACAGTTTATTTTTATGTGATTTCATATCATAATAGCATCTCCTCGATCACCGACGGGAGCCTATAGTTTTCTTCCCCACCATATAACCCTTCCTTTTTTTTCCCTGCCTACGAGCCATATCAGTATGATATAGACTTGCCCACGTCCATGGACCCCCTGATAGGGCCTGCGTCGATTTTTTCTCTTCTCAGCGTGTCCTGGAGGGCGCAAAGAAGACATAGATGCGTGAGATGGCCACGCCCATGATTGCCCCCGAATCTAAACGTACCCAGCCGCGAAAACAGGGTAGAGGACATTATACCGGGGTCATGAAAGGTGAAATAGGAAGAAATAAACCCCCCCCCGGGTCAGCCGGGGTCCTCATAATCGCGTCTACTAGAGATCCCAAACGAAGTTTTCTGCCGGATCTCGCTCCCTTTCTCCCTCCTTGCGCGCGAGAATGACAGGGTTGAGTATGGTGTATGCCTCGCAAGGGGCGGGTTTTGGAGGGAGTGCCTACCCTATAGCCGTACCCCCCCCCCCCCCCCCCCACCCTCCGGGGCCTTTTCTTTTTGGGTCGAAAACATACTCGGAAATCTCTAAAAAGAACCTCACAGACGACCTGAGAAGAAAAAAAAAACGGGACAAGAAAAAAGCAAACGCCCCCTAATAGCGTAGGGGGGGAAATCACCCTGTCACTTCTCAGAATTCTTCCACGAGGCTGAGGTCCTGCAAGTCACACAAGTATATACGCACCCGAACAAAAGAAAAAAAAAATGAAAAGCTACGTGGCGAGTAACGCGCCGGAAATCTTTTCGACACCCTTCCTTTTGAATTTTTTTTTTGGTCTTTTCTCCTGTGTCGTGTGGCGTGTACGGCTGACAAAATGCAGGTAAATGTGAAAAGTGAAACGGAAGAAAACGGACCATGAAACGACATTTGAGTATCACGCCTTTCTTACTTGC
>JAFEME010000517.1:0-20221 GCA_018831755.1 Niveomyces coronatus
CCCCCCCCCCCCCCCCTATATCCCTACTCGTCATAACAGCAACTCCGCTAACTCTCTCGCCCTCTTAAAAGGCAGCCAGCGGCAAAAACTACGAGGCCCTCTGCGGCATCTACTTCCTCGCCTCCATCGGCCTCGGCGGCAACATCCCCATCGACGCCACCATCGCCCTCGAGTTCCTGCCCCGGCGCCGCCGCCACCTCGTCTCCCTCATGGGCATGTGGCAGCCCATCGGCGTCGTCGTCGCCTCCGCCATCGCCTACGGCACCGCCGCCCGGTACCGCTGCGCCGTCGGCCTGCCCTCCTGCAAGTCCGCCGCCGCCGGCCAAGCCTGCTGCACCACCCCGTCCAACATGGGCTGGCGGTACATGGTGATTGTCATTGGCGCCATGACCCTGACCGTCTTCTTCTCGCGGTACTTCGTCTTCCGCTTCCACGAGTCGCCCAAGTTCCTTGTGAGCAGGGGCCGCGAGCAGGACGCCATCGACGTGCTGGCAAAGATTGCGAGGTTCAACGGCGTCGCGGCGCCCACGCTCGTGCTCGACGACTTTCGGCGCGTGGAGCGCGAGTACTATGCCACGACCGGCACGGAGCCGGAGGGGCCGGCTGCTTCGCTCGGCGCGAGGGGCGTCCTTGTCAACGTGATCAAGAGAGTGAGCTTCCTGCGCGGCATATTTCTCAACAGGCTGCAGAGCATCATATTTTTTCTTCTCGCGCTCGGATACATGGTAAGGCAAAAAAGGAAAAAAAAAAATTCCCGTAGGACCTAAAGACACCGCAACTCGATAACTGACGAGGCAAAAAAAGGGCAACTACTGGTCATTCACCCTCGCAGGCTACTTCCTGCCCATCGTCCTCCTCCAGAACAACGTCAGCAGCGGCGCCAACAGCGTCAGCGAGACGTACCGGCAGTACATCTACATCTACCTCCCCGGCATCCTCGGGGCCGTGCTGGCCCTCTTCTCGGTGCAGCTGCCGCTGATAGGGCGCAAGTGGTCCATGGTCATCTCGGCCGGCCTGCAGGGGCTGTCCATGGCCATGTACACGCAGGTCAGGAACACGGCGGGCTACGTCGGGCTCAACGCGCTTGAGTACATTATGCAGACGGTGAGTGAACACGAACAACATGCACGCACAGGCAAGTGTTACCGAGGGCAAAAAAAAAGTAACATTCTCGCAGTATTTCAACGCCATCTTATATGCTTCCGCGCCGGAAATGTTCGACACCACGTACAGGGCCAGCGCCAGCGGGATGCTCTCCTGCCTGGGACGTATTGCCGGCATCGTGGCCCCGTTTGCCGGCCAGCGCTTCATAGCCGGTGGCAACTATGGTGTCTTGTGGCTGGGCGCGGGAGGCATCTGGCTATCCTGCGTGGCCTTGTGCTTCCTCCCTATTGATATGAGGAACAAGCAGATGTTCTAAGCCGCGGGGGAGGGGGTAGGGGGCTATGTGAGTTATGACACTAGAGATGATTCTAAGGGCCTTGATGATGTTGAAGTACTACCGAGTTTTGGACCTCTCGGGAGCTAGATGTGTGCTTTTGGTTCCATATTGAGCCGCATATCAGACCAAAACTAGAGAGTAGTAATAGCGAGCGAATGATTCCCGGCATCCGGGCGGGTTGTCGCAAAAGCTAATTCGAGACTCCCAACACATTTTCAGGTGTCAAGAGCGTGTTTAGGACTTCGCACTCGTAGATGAAGCGGGGAGTGTAGCATGTACGCAAGGCAACTCCAGCTTGGTAGGCTGCGCCGTAACCCCAGACACACTTCTCTTTATCTTTCCGAAATCGGGAATAGGATGAGGCTTGGCAGCCGAACTTCAGATGACACGATAGGATCGCCCTCTGAGCCCCCTATCATTCCGAGCTCGCTCCCCGCCGTTTGCGCCAGTCATAAAGGATGGTGGGCGTTCCCCATGCCTCTATCGTCACATGGAGTCCAATGATGCGGCAGCAATGCGCCCTCTGCGGACGGTCTTGAATCCCGCCCCTCATTTGCGAACATGATTTCTCCAGCTACTGTATTCTATGATGCAGAATCGTCCATTCATAGCAGCGCATCCATTCGCATTACCCAAGTAATCACGAAATGCCGCCCAGCGCTTGCAGTGAGGTCGCGGCCCCATCATGGCAGGACATCTGCGCCTCCAAGCGTGCAGCCCGCGACGCAGCCATACCTGAAGAATGGCGCCTGAGTTCAGAATATCTAGACGAAGAGGTGCTCGACGTGATGGGCGTGCCAGCAGAGTGTGGAATCCTGTCATCGAGAGAATTGGCAATCACAGAGACGTCGGCCAGCGATTTGGTGGCATGGCTGCTGAGCCGCGAGTACAGCTCGTACGAGGTAAGTAGCTCCATTGTAATACTTTGAAGATTGGGGGAGAAAGAAACCCCCGGCTAAAGAAATTGTAGGTTACGCTCGCTTTTTGCAAAAGAGCAGCCGTGGCACAGCAGCTGGTACGTCGGCGTTGCGCCATTGCCTTCGGGCATATACACTACTGACGACCTTCGGGGCTGTATCACAGGTCAACTGTCTGAGCGAGATTTTTTTTCAAAAGGCTCTTGTGACGGCCAGAGAGCTAGACGACGAGCTTGCCGCTACCGGAAAACCTCGTGGGCCGTTGCATGGCCTGCCCGTCTCGCTGAAGGATTGTTTCCGCGTCGAAGGCGTAGACGCCGCAATCGGATACACTGCGTGCGCTGGTCAGCCGGCTTATCAGGAGGACGAGTCCGAAATGACAAAGATTCTGAGAGCGAGCGGCGCCGTCCTGTTTTGCAAAACAAATGCTCCTCCGGGGATGATGTCGGGCGAGGTAGTGATCGTGCAACTTAGAACTACTTATTGTCATGGCTCGGCTGACGTTGCTCTAGACATACAACGCCATGTATGGCTATACTTCCAATCCGTATAACCGGAGTCTCTCCAGCGGCGGCTCTTCGGGCGGAGAAGGTGCCCTGTTGGCGATGCGAGGCTCGCCTCTCGGTGTTGGTACAGATCTTGGAGGCTCTGTTCGTGAGTATCCCCTTTCTTCGAACAACAAACTATAAAGACTTTGCTGAAAATCATCAGGAATACCAGCTGCCTTCTGCGGACTGCATGCGCTGAAGCCGTCCTTTGGTCGCTTTCCGACCTTTGGTATCCACGACGGACTGCCCGGGCTGGAAAGCGTACGCAATGTGGCCGGCCCAATGTCAACATCTCTGCCAGGCGTCAAGATCTGGTGTGAGGCAATTGCCGCCGCCACGCCCTGGATGAACGCGGATCCGGACTGTCTGCCCATTCCTTGGACAGCGCCACGGATTCCCGACCGGCTTTGCATCGGTATGTCCATGTCTTCTTCATGTCTACACAGTCTTGTCTAATGTTGGCTTTTTGAGGTCTTCTGCTCGACGATGGCCAAGTGACGCCGCACGAGTCGGTAAAGCGCGCCTTACTAGAAACCAGGTCGGCTCTGGAAGCCGCTGGGCATTGCGTGATCGAATTCTCCATGTGAGTGGCCCGTCATGACTTGATGAGACGTGTGACGTCGATGTGCTCGATGACCTGTATGAAATGGAGCTGATAATAGATAGTGATGACCCATTGCATCTCGAGCCCTTCAAGACGGCAATGTATCGCTCCGCCGCAGCGACCGTGGTGGAAAGCAGACTGGCCGGGACCAAGGAGCCCTGGCCTCGTGGATACGACCTGCTGAAGAAGTATCTGCACCGTGACCCTGGACCAGATGATCTCAAGGTCAATGATGCCACAGTGTTAGAATTGTGGAAAGCACAGGAAAAACGTACAGAGTTTTCCAAGCGGCTGCTTGAGGCATGGGCGGCCACCAAGACGCGTACCTCGACTGGTCGAGAGATGGACGCTCTACTCATGCCATGCACGACAACGCCAGCATGTAAAAGGTAGATGCAGACCCTTGGGAGTGTGCGAAACTATGTAGCTAATATCTCGGAACAGATACGAGTTTGCCTACGACAACTACACCAGTCTATGGAACATGGTGGACTACTGTGCGATGACTATTCCAGTGACCTCTGTGACATTGAATGATGTCTGCCCGCAGGACACTCAAGATACCAAATATCTGAGGGCTAATGGCAATCAACTATCCAGCGGTATGGTTTCCCCACGTTTTGTTTGTTTGTTTGTTTGTTTTCTTTTCTTCCTGCGTTTTGCTGCTGAACTAATGGCGTGTGCATAGTTACTTCGGATGATGCTGTCGGCTGCCCAGTGAATGTGCAGCTTGTTGGTCGCCGGTTGCGGGAGGAGTATCTGTTGGGTGTAACAAAGGTCTGCGATGATGCTCTGAGAGCTGCCAAGGCGGTCGGGCTTAAGTAGGAGGCAGCTCGGAAGACGGTGGTTGAGCCAACCATGCTCTGTGCCGTATCAGAGACAGACACTTGACCAGATCGTGATCAATTCCAATCGTAGTAAGAGGGCGAGAATGATCGTTCCGTAATGGCTCGCAAGGCTCAAGGTTTCCTTACAGTGAAAAAATCCGCACATACGCAGTTCTTTGCACGAAACCTGGCAGCACCGGCATTGAGACGACCAAAGAGCTTTCACCAGCAGTGTAACTAAACAGACCTTGGGGAAACCCCCTTCCAAAGATTTTCTCAACTGACTCATCACATCTCATCTGTAAATTGATGGGCCCCAGGACGAGGCAAGCCCAAGGATGGCCATAAGCATGACCCTGCGACATCTCAACTGTTAGACAGTCCCCCCTCCGAGCCCCGGAAATATCACCCTTCCCCACGCACACAGTCTAGCCTCCGCCCTCCTATATGTACAGTATGTAAGTGGTCAAGGGTTCTCGTGAATGTAATGCCCGCCGTTAGCGCTGGGCCGGCAGGCTCATGCGGAACCGGCTCGGCGCCACCGCGACGTAACAGGCTGCCTGTCCTTCTCGCCACCGTCTCTTGATGCAATATATAGATTATGTACTTTTCCTTCTATCAGGTATAGACCCTACACTAGGAACTCAAAAGTTGCGCTCAGCCAGCCTCTATCCTCTGTCGCGTTCTTCTTGTTTACCACACCTCCTCCCGCTTATACTCTACCTCAAGTGCCAACTTCCCCAAAACCCGCCCCCGTCGCCATGCCTGCCGATCCCTTCGTCGCCAAGTCCCATCTCCTCCACCGCAGCTTCGCCGCGCGGCCTCTCGAGGTCGAGACCGCCTCCCGGGTCTCGCTCTACCTCCGGGACGGGCGGGAGGTCCTCGACGCCTCCGCCGGGCCCGCCGTGTCCTGCCTCGGCCACGGGCGCGACGACGTCACCCGCGCCGTCGCCCGGCAGCTCGGGCAGCTGGCGTACCTGTACTCGGGGTCGCGCTTCACCTGCGACACCACCGAGCGGCTCGCCGGCATGCTGCTGGCGGGCCGGCCGGGCGGCCTCTCCAAGGCCATCTTCGTCAACTCGGGCAGCGAGGCCACCGACGCCGCCGTCAAGCTCGCCACCCAGTACTGGCACGAGCGCGGCCTGCCGCGGAAGCGCCTCGTCATCGCCCGCCGCCAGAGCTACCACGGCAACACCATCGGCGCGCTGTGCGTCTCCGGCCACGACTCCCGCAGGGAGATGTACGGCGACTGGATGTCGGGCAACGTGCGCTTCGTGGACCCGTGCCTGGCGTACCGCATGAAGGCGAGGGGGGAGTCGGACGAGGCCTACGCGTCGAGGCTGGTCGGCCAGCTCGAGCGGCAGATTGTCGAGCTGGGGCCGGAGAACGTGTCGTCCTTCATCGCGGAGACGGTGAGCGGCACGACGTTGGGGTGCGCAACGGCTCCGCCGGGCTACTTTGCCGGTGTGAGGGAGCTGTGCGATCGTTATGATGTTTTACTTATTCTAGACGAGGTATGCTACGCCTCGGTTTTAAAATGCTGCTCCTAATGTTCCTCGACAGATCATGTGCGGTATGGGCAAGACAGGCACGATGCACGCATGGGAGCAAGAGGGCATCTCAGGCCCAGACATTCAAACTATCGGCAAGGCGCTCGGTGGCGGATTTGTGCCTCTTTCCGGCGTCTTGCTACGGCAGAAGATCTTCGACGCACTGGAAGCCGGCACGGGGGGGCTTGCACATGGGCACACTTTCCAGGTAAGTCTACTTCCCACGTCCGACCATGGGCGAGTTCATAGATTCCACCCTTATGCGGAGCAACACTGACACTGAATCGGCGACAAAGGCACATCCCGCAGCCTGCGCCGGAGCGCTCGAGGTGCAACAGATCATCCAGCGCGAGGGGCTCCTGGACAACGTCAAGGCAATGGGGGCAGTGCTGGGCAGACTGCTAGAGTCCGAGCTGGGCCCACTGCCGCTGGTCGCCGACGTCCGGGGCCGCGGCCTCTTCTGGGCCGTCGAGTTCATGCAGGACCCCCGGCGCGGCGTGCCGTTCGCGCCGGGCGTCTTCAGGTTCTGCGACAGGGTCGTCGGCGCCTGCCTGGACACGGGGCTGAACATCCTCGGCAACCTGGGCCGGACGGGATCGGTGCACGTCGAGCACGTCATGGTGTCGCCGCCGTACATTGTCAACGAGGGGGAGCTGCGGCGCATGGTGGCGCTACTGCGCGCGGCGGTCGAGGTGGTGACGGCGGAGTTCTGGGCGGCGCACCCGGAGGCGGCTCCTCGCGTGGAGGCCGAAGCGCAGTCATCGAGACTATAAATCGACAGCATCAACAGTTGTGTTGTAAGCAGCCGACCAATAAGAGCTTAAAAAGAACGGAGCGGTTTTTTAATGCCAAAGTTTAAGAGAGAAAAAAACCCTTATAGTAATAATAGCTTTCGGTCTTAAACACGCCAGAACGTGTCGACGTGTGCGATGAGAGTTGGCTTTTGCCTCCAGCCAAGCAATTCAACTCAACTAGTTAACTGGCAAACTGCTTTCATTGAAGCGTCATACTATATGGCTAGTTGTTGATAAAATGACTAGCCACGATCTCCGAAGTTACATACAGTGCACGCCATCTCTCCACACAACCCATGCATCCTCCAACCCTGGATCATGGGGTGTGGGGGTCGCCGTGATTGTGCTCGTACACAAACCAAGCCTCTATCGTGGAACGGACATCTTTCGGAATATGAGATAGGACTGTGAAGATCTCGGCTTCACCGTCCAGCTATTGGCGGAGACGCATCTGTCAGCCAGTTCTCTCGCACGACTGATACGCAAACTTCCCCTCATCTCCGGGTTCCTTCTCTATCAAGACAAGTGTTGGAGAAGAGGAAGGGGGGGACCGACCCCATGCCGCCGATAGCGCTCCCCCAGATAAACCCCAACCAGCCCCATCTTCCCCCCATGCAACACCTCTTCTCCGCGCAGAAACCCTCATAATCTATGAATCATCACCTGGGTTTCCATTCATTCTAAAACATGGACTGGACGTACAACACCGAGGACACCCAGACAGCGCCCAAAGCGCCCGGGAGGCGAGGATACAAGCGGCAGCGCACAGGTTGTCTCACGTGCCGGCGGAGGTGAGTCTTGCTCTCTCGGCCCCCAACTCGGTGTTGTGGATACCCTGCGATTACAGACTGATAACTCGGTCGACGACCAGGAAGAAGAGATGCTCTCAGACGTATCCGGTCTGCGGTCACTGCTCCCGTCTGAACCTTGTATGCCAATGGGAGGGTCCGCGGTCCCTGGAAACGGAGGGGCCGGGTTCGGCGCCGGGAGCCGCCGAACCGGCCCCTGTCGCCGGCAAGGAGGCGGCGGTGGTGGTGCCCTGCGCATGTTCCAGGGAGAACCCGGATAGGATGGCGCGGGAGACGTTCGAGTCCTTCAGCGTCTCGAGGCTGCTGAAGCCCGTCCCGCCGCTCGAGTCCGCACTAGACGGCACCTCGAGCGCCTCGGGTCTCTTGTCCAGCCGGCGGGCCATGATGCGCTACTACACGGCGAGCTTTGCCTTTATGCTTACCACCAACGTGGAGAACAACTGCTTCCTATCCGGCAAGTAAGCCCACCTTCACTACCACATAGTTGTTTTTGTTCAGCTCTTCATATATTACATATATGACGTGCTAACAAAGCTAATAGTGCTGCTCCCAATGGCATTTGAATGCCCTCCCCTCATATACGCTCTGGCCGCTTTTTCCTCGGTCCACCTCGCGCTTCGGGACGACAAGTTCCGGGACGTGTCGCTGCGTCACCGCGGGCTGGCTCTTCGGGAGCTCAAGAGGGCGCTGGACAGCGGCGCCCTGTCCAACGAGGCATTCTTAGCCATAACCATGGTCATGTGCTCCATGGATTCCATATCCGAGGCTACCGACAGCTGGTTTCACCACTTATCGGGCGCTTCAAAGATACTGCAATCTCGAGGGAAGGATGCCGTCGCGTGGGAGGCAAGCAACGTGATTAATGCGGGCACGCTGCTGTCATTGCGGAACTCGTTTGAGGGCAAGTGGCTGCTGCGAAACTTTGCCTACCATGACATCCTGATGAGCGTGTCGATGGACTGCCGGCCCTCCATCAGCGGCTACTATTGGCTTTCCACGGACAGTGACGTCGACTCCATGGCGGATACATACTTTGGCTTTGCCGGCAGGGTGCTGTATCTCGTCGACGAGATAAGCCACCTCGGAGCCGACCTCAAGGATTTTGCCGCCGCTGCGAGCGAGGACAGTGACAGCCATAAGTGGGACGACATACCCGAGATGCTCCCAGAGGAGATAAACCCGCCCCCGGGCTACTCTGTAGGCCAAGACCCTCTTTGGGGCGAGCAACGAACAGCTTCACCACCGCATACCACCTTTTCCCACAGGGCGCAGGTCATCGAGTCCGACCTGCGAGCCTGGGACAACCCGTCCTCCGAGGACGCTCCACCCCTAGCACTTCTGGGCGAGTCATACCGGCACGCCGCCCTGATCCACCTCCACCGAGTTCTCCGGCGACACATGCCCAGCGCGGCCCCCCTCGGAGAGGAGACGCAGGCCTCCGTGCGCGCCATCTGCGGCGCGGCCGACTCGATGCCACTGGGCAGCCTGGCCGAGTGCACGATGCTATTCCCGCTCTTCATGGCCGGCGGCGAGGCCGAGGACGACGCCGACATCCAGACCATCCGCGAGCGGCTCCTGTCCATGAACGAGTGCCGGAGGTTCCGCAACGTGGAGGTGTGCCTGGGCGTGCTGGACGAGCTGTGGCGGCTCCGCGCGGCGGGCACGACGAGGAAGGACCTGGCCAAGGTGGACTGGCTGGACATTGCGGAGCTGCGCGGCTGGAAGATTGCGTTGACGTGAGGGCGTGCGTGAGAGGGAGGGGGCAGGTCACGGTAGACAAAGTGTCTTGGTTTTCTAGCAATGGTAGCGAATAATGAATCCACAAGTCCCGTCGTATTTAATTGCACCATGCGGGCATGCTAGAATCTCTTAGTGGATTGGTTTGATGTTCCTCCGGTCGGAGTGGCGGGGAAGTCCGGGCCGCCGTTAGCGCCGCCACCGCCGCTCCTCGCCCGATGGCCGCCCTTGGCGCCGGTCATGATGTTCCGTCCCACGCGGTGGGGGGTAATATTTCATTCTCTACCCCATCCGATCCAGGGCCAGCCTCCAAACGGCCGACCGGCCCTGGCTTTCAGGGCATACATAAGCTCTCCATTCATTCTCGTAGCCCATCTCCAAAGCATTTCACTTCCCACGCACAGCATCAAAAGAATCCGATCTCCTCTCACAGCCACCCCACTACCATGGCACCTACCGCATCCGTCCCCTCCTCTACCACCACCACCACCATCCCCAGCAGCAAAGAACCTGCCTCCTCCGACCTCCGCGGCGACCAGTCCGCCGTCGCCTACCGGGGGCCCAGGCTCCCCTCCGTCCCCTCGGACCTCGTCGTCCCCGACATCCTCTCCATCGACGACTGCGACGAGCGGCTGTGGGTGCCGCAGGCGCCCGGCGTGTGGTTCCGCCCGCTGCTGCTCTCCGTGTCGGGCGGCTTCTTCGTCAACCTGCTCCGCGTGCGGCGCTCGGGCATCCTCTCGCGCCACCGCCACGCCGGGTGCGTGCACGCCACCGTTCTGCGCGGCCGCTGGCACTACCTCGAGCACCCCTGGTGGGCCGAGGAGGGCGGGTACGCCTTCGAGCCCCCGGGGGACATCCACACGCTCGAGGTGCCGGCCGAGTGCCGGGAGATGGTCACCATGTTCCACGTGACGGGGGCGTACATCTACGTGGACCCGGACGGGAACCCGATCGGCGTCGAGGACGTCTTCAGCAAGCTGAGCAAGGCAAAGGAGCACTACGAGGCGGTGGGGTTCCCGCCGGATTTTGTGCAGCAGTTTGTGCGGTGAACGAGGGAGAGGCGCGTGGAGGGAAGCTTGCGTGGGGGGAGGATAAAGGATGCGACGGGAGTGTTGTTGAGGCAAGGCGCTTGATAATGATTCTCAGATCAATGTTTGAAAATACAGCTGTTTTAAATTCTCTTTACGAGAAACTGCGTCGGGATATAAACCCTTCGTGTGACGTTCTTCGAAGCACTGGTCCAGAGATCATGAAGTCAAGTTTGTCAGACATCAGACGCATATAATAATAGCATATTCAGTATAGCTGCCGGGCACCCAAACCCTCGCACACGCTCCCCTTTCAGAGGTCGGTCAATTGTTCCACATCAGAAGGGTTTCTCACTAAAGCATTAGAGAAGACGGGCAACAAAGGGCGAGGTACTCAGCCTGATGCGACTTTTTTTTCCTACCAATTTTCGAAAACACTCATACGTGAGGCTTGAAGACGAAATATTCGCCAGTATCCTACACCAAACCAGCAATTATAGAGTCGAGACAACACGAGGAATGTTCGAGTCACGCTTTCGCTGACTTTTTTTCTTTTTTTTTTTTTTCCCATCAGTCAATAATTCTTTTCTTATCTCTTCCTGCTAAGAAAAAAAAATGATTCTCTCACTGACAATTCTGCAAGTTCTTGGAGATACGGTATGCGGCCAGCAATACATAGATATCAAGCAAACCCCTGGAGCAGTCGCAACGCAAAGCATGGTCAATTTCAGGACATTTTCAGCCTGAACCACACACTGCATACCTTTTTTTGCGCAATCCACAAGCCCTAGATCGAAATATCCCAGCAGAAACAAACGAGGCTGCCGCTGGCGCGGCTACTATCCACCACCAGGCAAAGACATGCATATCGACTAACATGCTTCAGGGTGTGTGCGTTGGTTGCATCCAGCTCAGCACCCCCGCCCAAAAGTTCCTTTTCCCAACCAACACTTTTCTTCTTTCTTTTCCCTCTACACCTTTCTTCCCTCTTCCTCTCCCTCCTCTTTCTTTTCTTAACAACCGCAGCGCCCGTCATGTCCCCCCCGTCCACCGCCGAGCGCGCCCCCCTCCTCGCCAAGGCATCGCCCCCCGCCGCCGCCGCCGCCCGCGAGGCCGCCCACCTCCGCGTGCTCGTCGTCGGCTATGCCCTCTTCGCCCTCTCCCAGTTCCACGCGGGTATCTTCAACACGGCGCTCAAGCAGCTCGTCGAGGGCATCTTGTGCCGCCGCTTCAACGGGCACGTCGCCGACCCGGCCTCCGACCCGCGCTGCAAGGCCGAGCGGACCCAGGCCGAGCTCTCGCTCATCCTCAGCATGGAGACCGCCGCCGAGCTCGTCCCCGGTATGCTGCTGAGCATCCCGTACGGCATGGCGGCCGACGTGTACGGCCGTCGCGTGGTGGCGTTCCTGTCGGTGCTGGGTTGTCTGTTTTATGCCTTGGCTGACATGTTTATCGGTGCGTTGGCGGAGACCTGCAAGCTTACATGAATTGAATGTCCATGGACTAAATTTGGAGGCCGTCTAGGCTGGAGATCGGACTGGCTGTCGCCGCGCTGGCTCTGGGCCGTGCCCATCACGACCATTGTCGGGGGCGGCTCGGCCGTCTTTCCTACCATGTTCTACACCATGATTGGCGACGTGGCTCCCAAGGCCAAACGGTGCGTGGCGCCGACGCACAATCCTCCGAGAAGATACTTCTGCTAATGGCAGCCTCAGTGCAAACGCATTCGTCATCATCACCACCGCCCCCGTGCTAGGACGCTTCATCAGCGGTCCCGTCGCCTACTGGCTGCTGAGCTACAGCGAGTGGCATGCCCTCATCTTCGCGACGTCAACCTGGCTCCTTGCCATTGCCCTTGTCATGATGGCGCCCGAGACGCTACACATGAGAGAGAAGCAGGAAGACGAGCAGAGTGGTGACGGTAGCGAGGCCGACGCTATCTCCTTTTCCGCGGCGCTGCGCTCCAGGATAAGATCGCTCTCCCGGACCGCGCTCGTCTCGATGAGGGAGATGTTCTGGGACAATCCCAAGCTCAGCCTCCTACTCATTAGCGGCTTGTCGCTCGAGGTCGGCCGTTTCCTCGTCCTAGGAATTCTGCCTCAGTACATGACCAAGCGCTATGATCTTTCGTGGAGAGAGGTACGCACATGATTTACTCCGTCGATACAAGCCTCCCCTGTCTCACTGTCACAGGCAAATCTCTGGTTATCGGTCAAGTCTGTCCTGCAAATGATAACAGGCCTCTTCCTGCTGCCAGTCGTCTCCCGCTATCTCTCTAAAGCCAGCATGCCCGCCGTCATCAAGGACGCATGGGTCGCGCGCGTCAGCCTGCTGCTCGCCATGGTCGGGTACGCCATGGCCGCCCTGGCGGAGCACCTACCCCTCTTCCTCGTCGGCAACGTCGTCTCTGCTCTGTCCATCGGCGTGGAGCCGGCGATGCGCAGCCTCCTCATCGCGACGGCGCGCGCCTCCGGCACCGGCACCCTCTTCTCGACGATGCAGGTCGTGCTCTCGTTTGGCGTCATCATCGCCGGCCCGCTCATCGCCGCGTCCTTCAGGCTCGGCCTGCACTGGGGCGACCGCTGGCTGGGCCTGCCGATGCTTCTCTCGAATGTCATTATACTGCCGACCGCTATTGTTTTGTTTGTGCTCGGCTTCAAAGATGTGTCTGACCAGGACTCGGAGGATGATGAGGCTGACGCGACCGCTGAGCGGCGAGATGATTGAGCGGGCTACAGCCGTAAGAGTTCAAAGTCACCTAGATATTCAATTCATCATTTCTTTGCTAGAGAATGCATGTAATGGTTTAAACCCCCAAAAAAAGTACAGATTTCGAGATCCGTGGCAACTACGTGATGCACGTGCAGATCCAATCAAAAGTCCAAGTGGCTGGCTAGTGGCGGCGCCATCGTTGCTCCTCCCAGCGAAGATGCCACTGGGGAAGGGTATAACCGGAAACAAAGCATCAGAGCACTCTGCGAGGGGATATCATCAGGCGGCATGGCATCTCCAGCAGTGTTTGAAAGGCTCTCGTCCAGGCTGGCGTCATTCCAGGCTTCGCCCGAGAAGCTCCGTCTACTATGCTCCACCAAGCCCGCTCGGCACCACCGCGAAGACCAGCTACGGGTTGCGACAGCACAGAACGAGAGGGACACGAGTTCAAGGGACTCCGATGTTGCGCCACCGGCGGCAGCGCCGCGACCGCGGCTGCTAGTACTCGATGCGAGCTTCAATCCGCCGACGCGCGCACACGCCCAGATGGCCAAGCTAGCGGTGCGCAACGTCCTGGCGGAGCATCGGGCGGCGGCGGCTTCGGAGGCGACACATGCCGGCCAAGCACCTTTGCTGCCCGAGACGAGATTACTACTACTCCTCGCCGTCAACAACGCCGACAAGAAGCCGTCGCGGCAGCGGTCGGCGGGATCGCTAGAGGATCGGCTGGCCATGATATATGCCTTCCAGGAGGAGCTCCACGAGGAGCTACGCGGCAATGGTGCAGGAGAAGGGCAGCACGGGTCGATACGCGTGGATATGGGCGTTACGACCGAGGCGTACTTTGGCGACAAGGCACGCGCGATTGCTTCGTCACGGTTCTACAGAGACATGGGGTTCGGCAAAAACACAGTAGGGGCAGGCCACACAGAAGACACAGAGACCAGCCACGGGCCAGCCGCGTTGGAATTCCTGGTAGGCTTCGACACCGTGGTGCGCATATTCGATCCCAAGTACTACAAGGAGGCAGACGCCGCCGCAGGCACGGGCAGCGCATCTTCCCGGCCGTCGCTCACACGGTCAACAATGACGCCGATGAAGCGTGCGCTCGGGCCGTTCTTCGAGACGGCCGCGCTGAGGGTGATGCTGCGGCCCGACGACGCCTGGGGGAGCCGCGAGGAGCAGCAGCGCTGCTTGGACGACCTCGCGGGCAGCGGCGCGAAGAGCTTGAGGGAGGTAGGCGGCGACGAGACGTGGCTTCGCAGGGTCCGGGTCCTGAGCGCCGCGGCGGGCACGGCGTCGGAGGGCGTGAGCAGCTCGCGCGTGAGACAGCTGGTGGCGAGCGAGGGCGTGGCGGCGACAGCTGGGATGGTGTATCCGAAGGTGGTGGATTGGATAAGGACGAGGCGGCTGTACCAGGAGGCTAATGCAGACGTCCAAGAGGTAAGAGAGCGTGACTATGAAGGCGTGACTGAGCGTATTTGGGAATATCCAGCGTAGAATAAAAAAAAACACTATTCAAGAGATTGCATGCACAACAAATGACTGTGCATATTTGCAGAACGCGTTGTGCATAACATGACGATACATACGAACGCGTATACTCGGCATCATATCTCTTGAAATTTCTTCATTTGCCAATCTCTCACCGTCATTTCACATCCTTACCTCTACACCCAGTCACTTCATTCACAACAAAGTTCTAGACCCAACGCATGACGGCATGCCGTATCCCAATCCTCGTCTCATAATTTCTTTTCCAATATTCCGGCCCACAGCTATCAGAATGAATGATGCCAGTCCCCATTGTAATCCCGGCTACCAGCCCCTTACAAACGCGCGATGGGCGACCCGCCAAGAAGAAAGCAAGAAAAAAAACTTTTTAGCGGTGAAGTATTCTGCCGTTGCCCCACCGCAAACCTCTCCTATAAATCCGTGCTCTTCCTCCCTCAGTTTGGGATTTTTTTTCTTTTCTTCTTCACGTCGACAATACTTCAGTATGCTCACCCCTACCTTGAAGGCCTCTCTCTGCCATCTACGACAGACATGCTAACAACCGCCTCAGGAGAATCATTTCTATAGTAATCGACCCAATTCTTGGTTCCTCAAAAGAGCTACAGAATCCACCCTGGTTGATGATTGTATATCCTCGACACCCTAGAGTGAATACCTTTGGTCCTCTCGAACTATCCGCAAGGATGGCGGTATCTGATCTCTTGATTGGTGCTGTATAGAGAGATGTGTGTGTTGCCTGAACTGGTCTCGTACCGGTTGAGGTCGGCTCGCCTTGTTCTTGATGATCTCAACCCTATCAGCAGTCAGCCTTTGGGCGTGCCGGCAGGGCGGGTGTTGATGGACGTCTGACAGGCCTCTATCTTTTTTTTTTTTCATTGCAGCTAGGACTTGTCCTGAGTGTGAGGAAGAATAAACACGTGTTATGCCTTATTCTTATATATAGTAGCTTTATGGCGGTCTGGTGCACAGGCAGAGCTATGCTGCTGCATGGAAAGAGAGCCGTAACGGTAGTAACTTGCGTTGGCTATCGCTGCACCAGTCTCTTACCAGCCTCCCTCGACACCATCATCCTCATCACGCCTCGCTTTCACATCGACATCCATCCCAATCTTCTAAACAGGTAGCTACCCCCTCCGAATACCGCCGTAGCCCCGGTAAACGCAATCAGCGCCCCGTAACCACCACCATAGCCAGCCACGCCCTTGCCCCTCCACGACGTGCCCGCGATCAGTGCCTCGCTCAGCGGACCCGACACGACGTTCCCGATGCCCCTGCCCATGGTCAGGAACCCGCACACCATGATGGGGTCAAACGCCCTTCCTCCCTCCGCGCCCGCCGTCGTGGTGATCTGCCTCATGATGCCCGGCCACGTCGACGTGTACGCGCCGGCGAACAGGCCGTAGAGCGCGCAGAAGACGTACAGCGTCGCCAGGTTCCTCCCCAGGCCCCAGAGCAGCAGCGTGCCCGCCGCCGCGCCCACCGTCGACACCAGGATGCACGTCGTGACGTGCAGCCGGTCCGTCAGCCAGCCCATGACCACGCAGCCGACGACCGCCGCCAGGTTGACGACGATGAGCGTCAGCGCCGAGGGGAACGGCCCCGCACCGAGCGTGGCCCGAGCATACGAGGGCAGGTAGATGCCCGGCAGGAAGTACCCCAGCGCCTCCACGACGTTGCTGACCTGGTACAGCATGAAGGTCCGCGTGAAGAGGAACCCGAGCTTCAGCGGATTCGCACCAGGGGCTCCCACCCCACCACTGCTGCTGCTGCTGCTGCTGCTATGCGCGGAGGGCGGCACGCGCGGCTTCATAAAGGGCACGAGCGGCAGCGTGGCGATGAACAGGGCGACGGCCCAGACGCGGAGCGTCGTGCGGAATCCGTAGCGGCCGAGCAGGAACTCGAGCAGCAGAGGCGCGGCGACGCCGCCGAGGCCCGTCCCGGACCACATGATGCCGTAGGCGAGGCCCTTGCGCTGCACGAACCACTCGTCGAGGTAGATCATGCACGGGCCGTACGCGACGGAGCCGCCGATGGCGTAGAGGATGCCCTGAGTGACGATGAGGTGCGTCGTCGACTGCGACAGCGAGCTGAGGCCCAGGGCGGCGCTCATGAGCACGATGCCGGCGGCGGGGGCGTAGAGCGCCTGCCGTGGGTAGAGCCGCAGGAAGCCGATGACGAGGGGGAAGTCCAGGTACATGATGCCCTACAGAAGTAGTCAGAGTATGTCCCCGTTTGTCAGACCACTCGCCGACGCGAGAAGATGTGCACATACCATTGCGCACGTGCCGATAATGGCAATCTGCGAGGAGCCCGCAAACAGCTCATGGGTCGAGTAGTAATTCTGAAAGACGCCAAACGCGAATGGGAAGCCTAGAATAGCCATGACAGAATATTCGTCAATATCATCACAACAAACCATCAACACCCAGAAAACGGTCATCAAGACGCACCCCATACAAACGCCTCCATGACGAAGCCCGCCAGCAGGAACAGGTACGCATCCTTGCCCGTGTCCGTCGGCGGCAGCGAGAACTCGTGCCTCCCCTGCGCATCATCCGAGCCCGCGCCCGCGTCCTCCGGCCGGTTCCGGCCCATCGGCTCGGCGTCAAGGGCCAGCGGCGCCGTCGACGGCGTCACGGCCTGCAGCTCGATTGCGGTCTGGCTCATGTTCTCTCAAATTTGACGGCTCTGCTCGTATGTGAAGCGATGCTTTTACCAAGTGAAGCTATGACTTGTAGCTGGCGGTCTGGACGAAGCTGCGGTGGGGGGAAGAGGAGCTACAAGTAATAGTGGTGCTCGGTCAACGGCTCCGATCGCCGGTCCCAAGGGCGTCAATGACTACATGTACTAGAACCGGAAAGAATTACAATGAAGGACGCTTTGAACATTCTGAAACCCTCGTACGGGATTCTCAGGATCTAGAAGCTTCGATTAACGAGCTGTTCAGATGTTGATCCGTTTAAACACTGGTTAGCACGGCTGTTGGTCCGAGGTGGAAAAAAATGTCGGTGGAAGAGATCATTTTCCGAAGCATTACGACGCTGGCCCATCACACAAGCTTTATATATTGATATAAATCGCCAGCAAGCAACGATCTCCACTACGTCAGGTGCTCACACCTGAACATCTTCCGTAGTATAGTGGTCAGTATGCAAGCTTGTCACGCTTGAGACCCGGGTTCAATTCCCGGCGGGAGAGATCCGCCACCGCTCTTAGAGCGGCCTACTTTTTGAGTTGTCCGTATATTATGTTATATTACCTCTTGTCAATTAAGTTTTTTTTATTCAAAGCGTCTGCCGTTATCGACACATCCGAATCCAATAGATTAGTCGCCTTCCGAATACGTAGATTCTCGGGTCACAGGCCGGGCCTTCAGACAGCTGGCTCGGTCATGTAGGCAATCAGTTGACGGGAGCATGGAGTCCACGACGCCGGCGAGTCCCCCATATTGTGTCACCATACCGAACGTGTCTAGGCGAGTAGAGCAGCTATCTCCGATTCAGTCGCGATTTGATTATCTATCGCCTTTATTCCGAGATAACTGCAGCGCCACCGTGGTTAAAAAAAAGGATGGCACAAAATGCTGACAGCAGCTGTAGGGTAAGGCACATTGGCTCACAGCATCGACAATCGCGCAAATAGATTCAGCTGTGTGGGAAAGCCCCACCGCAGGGGCAACGAGGCGGGCCCGTATCAACAATCGCTACGCCGACGTAATGAGATGCTATCTATCTACTCCCGCCGCGGCGCAGTGGTTATCTCCTAAGCCACAGCATTCGGACCATTAGGCGAGTTTTTTTTTTTCTGATGTCGCGTGGAAAAACGGCGGAAAGTTTAATGTCCAAGGTTCAAATGGGCTGTAAATCTAGATGTTTGGCCAAAAGCGCGCAAGTGCGGTGTCTGACTGTACCGAGTTACAGGCTGACAAAGAAAATGGAAAGGAAGGAAGTTGGTTCGAGAAAAGTATAGAAAAAAGCAGGCCCCGTCGAAGAGGAGGACCCGGCACATTGCGGCTGGGAATAGCTGTCTGTTGGAGGGGAGGGGGGGGGCCTGCAGACGCGGATATAATGGCGACCGGAAGAAGCGATGAACGAAGGAAAATTGAAGACGTACGTTGGGCCATAGTAAAAAGGAGGAACGAAGCATCGGTCGCCAGGGGGGCTGAGAAAATCTTTTCACCTGGAAAAGATGGCGGCGCCACTGCTGTTTAGCAGAGCAGGGCGCCCGTTATCTTGTAGGAAACGCGTATGTACACGTAGACACGACTCGTGAGCAAGGCTCTGCAAAAGTACCAATCAGCCCCTCGAGTAAGGTCATGACCAGACTTGTCGTCTGAATAGGCAAGTGAGCCGGTCGTGTTTGCTAAGAGCCTCGTCCGGGGAGGAGGGTAGAGAATGATCCATGTCGGCGGGTCCGATATTGCATGATTGTGTGTGTAGTGTATGGCAAAATAAAACCGACTTTTTTTTTTTTCTTCTGTTTTGTCTTGAGACTTGCGGCGATTCAGCCTCACGCTATCACGAGCAAAGAGTGTGAAATATGAGCTGGAGAAGCCAAGAAAAAAAAAGTAAACACATCACGAGGGAGTCAGAAGCTCTCTGGCTGATGGATGATAGCAACGGCAAGGGGTGAGGCATGTCTCGGCGAAACTATTTTTGGTGTTTGCGGGGTTAAAGATGGCCACCTAGGTAGACGGACATGCGCCATGGCAGGTCGGCGGCGAGACCAAGGGTCTTTTCGTAACGAATTTGTCGCGTTTGAGACAGGACACACGGGACTCCATACAATATCCCCATGGGGAGGAATATATGCGCTTTGATGCTATGATGAAAGTGAGAGCGCGATGATTGTAGCGAGGCGAGACCCTTAGTAAATTAGTGTGCCAACACAGTTAACCAGGACAAGGGGTCGGTACTGTTGCAGAGAAAGTGGAAATGGTGTAGATGGGCTCCCCCCGTGAGATTGCGAAGGGAAATGGAAAAAGGGCCGGTTGATTTCAGAGCTGATAGGAAAGGATTGTCCTCGCCACTCCTGATATCTCGTGGCTTCTGCTCAATGACTGGCTTTTTGGACGCGGGCCTCAATCTCAGACGGAGGGTTCGGCTCATCAGCCGTTCACTGGCCCGCCATAAAAGTAGCCATCATGTTGAAACCGTTTTCGCCTCGCCTGAGCTGGCAATTGGCGGCTTTGCTGGGCTGCGCGTCGATGATGCGGAATTAAGATTAGGAGCGGTACCGTGTTGAGCCTTTGCAAGGCTGGGCCGGTCTTCCCCCCCCCTTCTACACTTGGCGGGCTAATTTGCCGGTCTTGGTGTTTTTAATTTCTGCCAACATGCCTGAGCCACGAGGCTGCCCTGTATTGATCGGGGAAAAATAGTTGGGATCAGGCTCGTCGACTGGGTACAGTGTCCGAGGCTCGTGGCATCGCGGTCTTGCTGGACATGCGCGGGTTGTCTAATGAATGTGAAATTTGTCGTCCTTGGCCTTCATCGCCAAGGCTTCCTTTTTTTTTTTGACAGTCGTGAGGATCGCAGCTTGGCGTGCCATGGCTGTTGACATCTGCAGCCGACGGGAACAAATTCTCAGAATGGGCAGTGGCCGAAGGCGGGCAACTCGAACAAAGGGGGGGGGGGGCAAAATTTGTCAAGCACTCGCTAGAAGAATTCGGATGAGTGGCCAGATGGCCGAGGAGGCTTGGCGGGCTGGGAAGAACCAAAAAAAAAAAAAAAAAAAAAAAAA
>JAFEME010000518.1:0-20210 GCA_018831755.1 Niveomyces coronatus
CCCCCCCCCCCCCCCCCCCTTCTCCCCTCTTGATGTTGTGCCCAATCAAGTAAAAATCCCACAGTACGGAGTATATGAACACACACGCAGATACAAAAAGGAAGACCGTGACACGGGCTGTCCCAAATTTAGCGCCGCGCGGGCGGGCGTTACTGAGATCAACGGGAAAGGAAAAGCGATGATGATCCCACGGTCCGGCTAACTGGTATCAGGAAATGCCAGTCTTGTTTGCCGAAGATATTAAAAAGAAAATAGGCTTCTTGTCCTGGGAGGGGGGAGTGAGACGAAAGCATGACATTATGGTCTTTTGCAGGGCAGTCATCGAGCTGGTGCCTAGAGGCGAAAGAGGCATGATCTGTTCAAGGCCATAGAAAACCCTTTTTTTGATATGGCTTCTTTTTTTTATTATTTCTTTCCCCTTGGGAAGAGAAGCAAGGAGGGAAATCAGCCTCTGGCCAATCGGCAAACTTATAGCCAAACTCAAAGAACTGTCTCTAAAGCGGGCAGTCATCCTGGTTGTGTGGCCAAGACAGTCCGGCCTGCAAAGCCCTTCTATCATGCCCCCCCAAATGGATGGATTTGCGGGAGATGGCAACACAGTCTTACACCGTATGTAGGTTATAATTCCGTGAGGCTGGCCCCTTGGTCTCCCGGGATGATGTTCTCTCGTCAAGGCTCACTCTGGTCCATGGACCCCCCCCCTTGCTGATTGCTCATCTGGGCGTTCTTTCTCGGCTTTGTATCCTTTTCGTGCGATGGGATCCGCGCCTCGCGAGCCGTCTCGCTCTCACACTGCACATGAGAAAGGCATTCGACCAAAAACGGTCAGAGCCTGAAGTGAGCACTTTATGTATTTGCCCCCATATGCCCAGGACACTGTATTGGAACCATGTACAGCGCGTAGCCAAAAAAAAATTTAGTCACATAATCCATGTTCCTCGTCCCGACCATCTTTTCTAGCTCTTCCGACTCTATCTGTACTCCTACGACAAGCACACTCCCCTACCATCACCCTTGTTGAGACCCCCAAAACAAAAAAAGCTGACCGTTCCGTTGCTGCCGGATCAGGCGTCCCTAGCAGAAAGAGCCTGCCTCTAAACCCCGCCCCCCCTCTCTTCGACTTTGTGACTCGTCGCCATACATGCTATTGTCTAACATGCCATGCCCTGCAGCCACTTCGCCTCTACACTAGCTTGATTATAATAAAGGTAAAAAAGAAAAAGAGCAGCAGAGGAAAAAAAAAAAAAGAAAGAAAGAAAGAAAGAAAGAAAGAAAGAAAGAAAGAAAGAAAGCTGTTTACCGATCTACTCAGTCGACACGCTAAAAAAGCCCCGAAGGCTGGAGACATGTACCCCTTTCAACTTTTTTTTTTCCTTGCTTTTTCACAATGGAATGGTCCATCTCCAATATCACCTACGCAGTATTAAAATTAGCATCAGTGACATGAAACGTCGTGTCACCGCGAGGCTTTGGGGCGAGAGGCTACGGAAGCAACGACAGTTTGTGCTGATGATGCATGGCACTTCTCTCCCCGTCCAGCCAATCGCCTTCCCCCCATCACCCACAAAGAGAAGGGAGAGAGGGAGTGCGTGAGGGAGTGCGTGCTTCTTCCCCCCTCTATTTCATACTTTCTTTCTTTTTCTTGTTGTGTCAAGGCTGGCGGCTTTTCTCATTCTCGGGCTCTTCCTCCCGCTCAATCCCCCACCCCCATGCACATGTCTCTTGCAGCCCGCCCTGTTGCATTCGTTCGACCCGAGGGCCATAAGCTACAAGTGTTGCACACCTCGACTCATTACGCGGCCCCAGCCTTCCCCGTCCCATACTTATATCGTCTCACGCATATATATACACGGGAGTGAAAGAAAAAGAAAAAACACCGTCTGCCTCGTCTGGCACTTTTCCGATCGGGGGGGGGGGTACTCTTGTCGATTGGGGGGCCCTGTGGTCCATTTCGACTCTTCCCCCTCACTCTTCTCGCTTGAGCTTAACATGTGTTTAAATAATATATGTCAGCCAAACAAAAAGCAGTACGTAGCAGCAGCCCACCCAAACTGATAACCTTGTAGAGGAGTTTCAAAGGTTTCTGCTTGTTACGACCGACCGACTTTAGACCCTTCCAAGTGACCCAGCGGGACTTGTGGAAACGGAGGCACGAGCAAGTCACAGCCAGCCAGCTGATTGACTGATGAATCCCAATGCCGTCCATGTCCGGCCGGGGAGGGCCACATGGACGATCTTCCTCCCTGTAGGTATCAGGTTCCACTCGAAGCAATATGCATACTCCCCTCCCCTCCCTCCATCTCTTTGGAAAAGCCCTCCTAATTGCGGCGGAACGAAAAGGGTGTCGTTGTCTTTTCTCTAAGATAGGCCCTCTCTTATTCTTGCATCGTCCCGCTTCTCTTTGCCTTTGTCCGGAGCTCGGTCCTTTATGTATGCTGACTTTTAATTTTTAATGAGTTTTCTCGCCATGAGACTTAAGACACACGCGTCTAAGGTCAAAATCACGATGGCATTCACCGCCAGACACTGCGGCTGAGATGAAAAAAAAAAGTCCAATTTTGATGAACCACCCCCCTTCGGCCTTTTCCTCTAACCAGTATTCTTTTTGCTTGTTAATCCCTGGCCATCTCTCTCTTCCTTATTTCTATTCAGCCTGTCCAATAATTTCAATCCTTTTTAACCCCCTCCCCCACCCCCAAGCAAATCCCGTGGATGAAAAAAGCCCTGTCTATTCTAGAACAGGGTGCGCGCCGGCTCCAAAATAATGGCGTTTCAATAGTAAAGAAGAGAGAGGGAAAAAACCGGTGGACATTTCATCTCTTTGTATGCGACGCCTCACCTCGCCTACGGCCGACCTGCAGAATCCCATCGGATATGGGGGGGGGGGATGAGGAGACGCCGCCATCTTCCCTCCCTTTTCCCGCCCGGCTCGCAAAGGACACACGGGCTACTACTCATGATGAGGTTTCAGGTCAGCGCCGACATGGCGGGAGAGACAGCGTAAGATGACATTTTCTGCTATTAAAATTTTAATTTTTTTTTGGAATGACACGAAAACATTCCATAGCATTGGGTTGCGGACATTGGAAAAGGACTCAGGCCTGATCCCGGTGCTTTGACGCCACACTCTTGCGGTGATCAGCAACACGGCAGCGTGTAATTATGTACACACCGTAGCACTTTTCTCCTCTACGATCTGCACCTTGATAATAAAATAAAATAGAGCAAAAAGCAAAAAATAAAATGCGGCAAGAGGGTGGGAATGCGTTCCGTGTGCATGCTTGAGTCAAAGTTTGCCCCCGAAATACCAGTAACCGAGTCAACAAAAAATAAACCCCCAACTCTTGATTCGGTCGCCTGTGAATGAAAAAAAGTATATGGCTTAAAATCAAGTACGAGGAATTAGTAAAGGGAAAAAAATAATTAAAGTCCAAACCGATGACATCGCCTCCATCCCACCCTTGACCTGCTGCGGGCAAGCCGGAAACCGAGAAACTCTGGGGTTTTAAATTTTTACTTTATTTTTCCTCTTTTTTTTTCTCGAACCCTTGTCCGGAACCCCCCCCCCCCCCCCCCCCCTTATCTCGAGATGGAGAGAGAGAGAAAATAGCCAAGAATTCCCACCCAGGAATGTTACTCGTGTTTATTGCTCAAAGAGGAAGCAAAAGGAGTGGGGGAGGGGGGGGAGGGGGGTGTGAGGTTTTGAACCACAAGAAATCCAGACATGATATGGCTGCAGAAAAAAGGGTGTGCGAGTAAAACAGTTTCAAGTGCGAGAAGCATAGAAAAATCAATTTATGCCCCAAATATTGGGGATGGACGGGCCACACTGTGAAGGTTTGCCCACGCAGCACACACATATATATCCATCAGCAGGCATGACTTTGTGGTCAGCACAGGCGCAACCCGCATGCTTTTCACTGCAGGTGGGAAAAAAAAGCAAGTAATAATAGGCGACAAATGCTAACCATGGGGTTGCCATGCCGTACATGATTGAAATGACACACGGAGCGGGCGTTTGTGCCGCCAAGTCAACCAAACTGTTCTGAGATCCCCTCCGGACCAGGACCCCTTCCCCTCTGCCCAAATCCCTACCTCGCTCCCATGTCTGTACTCATCCTAACCGGGGACAGACGATACATCTTGAATTCCTCCCTGACAATC
Organism: Niveomyces coronatus; assembly: GCA_018831755.1. NCBI lineage: Eukaryota > Fungi > Ascomycota > Sordariomycetes > Hypocreales > Cordycipitaceae > Niveomyces > Niveomyces coronatus. The sequence goes on from JAFEME010000518.1 coordinate 4,165, forward strand.
TCAAATTTCCTCCCAAGGGAGCGGAATTTTCTCCTGAATTCACGCAGTTCGCACCACTCCCTATAATTGGCGTAATGTCCTCACCTCACCGAGGCAAGAAAAAGTATAGACTATCTCATTCCACGACGAAAAGCAAAGACCAGCCACATCACACAGCCAATAGTGCGCATCATTCTGCTCTTCCCATCCCTCTCTTCTCCTCGTGAGCCAGATGTAACCCGCATGAGATAGCCTTCCAACGGCTGCCTGCTTGGCTTGTGTACTGCAAGACAGGCTGTGCGCGGTGGAGGCATATTCCGCGACGGCTGACGAGGGACACGGGACCTCGTCTCTGCTCTCCTTCTCTCAGTAGCTGTGCATGCTGGCGATGTCGTCACCCAGCCCAGCGAATCCCTCGCGTTGAACCTTGAGCGAGGCCAGGTCGACGGCGAAGCGCACGCAGCGACGCACATCCCAGTCGGCGTCGCCCTGAGTTTTGTCATCCTCACGGGCGACATTGCCACCACCGCGGCATGTCAGACCGTACAGCATTCCGGCAATAAACGTATCGCCCGCTCCCACAGAGCTGCGCGAGTTGTCTTATAGTTAGCCGGGCTAATGTCTTGTAACCCGTTCCTTTTGTTACATATGCACTTGCAGGGCAATGCTGCCCTTGTTGAAGAAGGGGTGGGCTGGACATACTCTACCACTGTAATTTCATCTGCCGGCTGCCTGACGGGACAGCGAACCTGGTCTCCGGACGGGTGAGACATGGCGTAGGCGCCCCCCGCTCCCCACGAGCACAGGGTGAGAAATCTGCGTAAATGAAAATGGGTGGTCAGAAACTTGTCTGAGAGCTCGAGCCCGGGTGGGAAATGCTGTCCCGAGGAGAGAGGAAAAAGGGAAAACGAATATTGTTGAGGCCGAGACAGGAGGAAAACGCACGCAGAACCGGTGTGCTCGGCCTTGAGACAGGCCTCTGCGCAATCATAGCCACTTTCCTATACACGCCATGAGTTCTTGGTCTCGGGTCTTCATACGCGGGATCGCGAAGACGGAAGGGGGGGCAAAATGGCTCGCCGTTGCATACCTCCGCCCAGATTTTCGAGTAAAACACGACATCCGCCTCGGCAGCGAGCTCGCGAAGGCCGTGACGGGCTGGCTTCTCGACTTCGACGCTGATTTTTGCCCTGGGAAGTAGACGCCGAAGTAGCCGCATGCATTGGAGCGTGGTCTCGGGGATGCGGCCCTGGACGTCGCAAAAAGGGGGCGTCAGATGAAACTTTCTTTGTCGTCTACCGCACCACAGTACAGACAACTAATAAATCGGTGTGTCCGTCGAGGGCGCATGGACTTGGGAGGGGGGGGGGGGATTGGTGCTCCCACCTCGAAATGCCACCAGGACTCCTTCACCGAATCGAAATCCCGAGCTACCCCCTCAAACTCCTCCAACGTCATCTCGTCGAGCGGGTTGTGGTTGACCAGCGTCCTGCTACCGCTCGCCTGGCTGCGCAGGATGTAGGCGCTGGCCGCCTCGGTGGCCGCCTCCCTGTAGATGCAATGTCGGAAGTCGATAGGCGAGCCGTCGCCGAACGACTGCACGACGCGCCGGGAGGCCGGGCAGTCTCGTTTCGGGAGGCACGCCACCAGGTACAGCCGGCTCGTCCCGTCACGGCGGCGATGCGCCACGAGCTGCTGCAAGACGTCCAGCGAGTTGGGACAGTTGCCGCCGCGTCTTGTCTCAATCTCGGAGGCCCGTAGCTTCGTGTCCTCTTCCGGGTAGTGCGGCACGCTGTTAGGGAGCTGTTAGCCGAAGAAGCTGCTTCGAGGTGCATTCCGCGGGTACTTGCGTGAGAATGGTATCCAGGTAGCAGGCCCCAACCATGATGATGTCCATGGCTACGGGCGTTACCGGGGGGGGGGGGAATCGATGTTGTTGTCGGTATCATGACGAGTGTTTGACGTTCATCGTGGGTACGCGCTGCATTGGCTAGGCTCCAGCTCCGCTTTGGAGATGCTGCTGCCACAAGCCAGACGGTGCATTCAAATTTGCTCTTATTTAGTGATCAGAAGTAGACAACTAAATATGTCCTCGATATTGATTTTGGCATTTTCCCCTTTGCAAGTATGCTACTCTCAGCCATGGGTCGGTCATATTGATATGTGGCGGTTGGTCAATTCGTGGCATGACGTCACAGCCTTCACCTACCCTAGAGACCTGGTCGGCGCAAACTTCGGCCATCATGACATGCAATGTACCGGCTTATTGTGTGTCAAATATATATTAGATTACATTTCCGACTCGGTTCTATGTATCAACCAATCATGGAGGCTTCCGACAATAATCTGCTCAGCAAGCTTGAAAGTCACGCAAAAATAGGGCTGCCCTCTACAGCTTCCCCTTCGTCGTGACGTGACCACGCAGCCTGTTCTTATTTGCGCCCTGCGTATAGTAAACCTTGCACATGTACGAACGAATCAAGCGCATCACCGACGCAACATGATCAAATCGCCGCCAATCTCCAACCGGTAGTTGTTTTTGTGCTGGCAATCCGCCGCTCCGCAGCCAGTCAGCGCTGCGCGTCATCACAAGCTCCGGCTAGGCCGTGTTAGTGGGGTTGCGCTCCGCGAGGGAAACGAGTGAAAAGCTTCGAGCTTTTGGCTCCCGTCGGCATGACCGAGTTTGCAATGGCGAGGCAATCTCACCATATCAAACCCGACGATCGAATTGATGACTCGATGACCCGGAAGAGCCACCAATTGATACCGAGCCCATCACCGTGATCCCGTCGTTACCCCGCGGACAGGATTCGTAGCCTGGGGGAGGGCCAGCAAATAGCCTCGGATCAGCGCAAGATGGAGAGGGACAGAGCCTCGCACGACCATGGCAAGCACAAATCAGCACACGAGCGCCATAGCTCGGTATTTGAAGACTGCTGCGACGAGGAGTGCCAGGCAGTAGAGGTTAGTCTCCCCAACCGTGTCTTGTCTAGCTCCGCCGAGGCTCGGGCGAGCAATGAGATGCTGACCGCGCGCGGGGCGCGAGCAGGTCGTTTTCGATCCCATGAACCCATACCGGCGCAAGTCATCCCTCGTATCATCCGAACATCCGTCACTGCCGACGATATCTGGTGACCGCAGACAGGGTGTGGTGAACCAGCTCCTCGAGTGCCAGCGATGCGGCTTCCAGCCGCAACAACCCACCTCATACCAAGCCCATCCCGTTCTCGGCGATGCTGCGTCGCGGCTCGCTGCTGGCGGCGGAATCACTTCATCGGCGGCCGCTCCAGCACAGCCAGTGACGCTCAGAGCTTCCGAGACCGCCGGAAAAGGCTCAGAGAGACGCAATTCGCGCGCTATCGTGGACCCGTCCAGCCTCGAAAACGGCGGGGTAGGACAGACCGACCAGGAAGACTGGAGGCGCGAGATGCTGAGGAGCACCTCCGAGGTAGACTTCATCGCCATGCAGCAGCAGCATCATCGAAGAAGCGCGACGGGGAGCGGCCGCGGCGAGGCTCCCGAGCCATCGCGCATTCTCACCAAGAAGCAGCTGAGCGACATGGCCTGGGGCGTGCGCGAGCTCAGCCGGCGCCTCAGCAGCATGCGTCTCCGGGTCCGCATAAAGTCGATCCTGATCCTGACCAAGATATACGACGAAGACCTGATCCCCAGCACGCGCGAGCTGGCGTCGTGGCTGCTGAGTGCGAAGCGTGACGTCAAATATAACGTGTATGTGCAAGACAAGCTGCAAGACAACAAAATGTTCGACACCAAGGGGCTCATCGACGATGTCGCCTGCAAGAACGTGACGGAAAATAGCCAGCTGGAGAAGGAACAGGAGCATGAGAGTGTTCGCAAGAGACTGCGTTTCTGGAACGAAGAGATGTGCCGCTCGAGACCGCACATGTTTGACTTTGTCATCACGCTTGGCGGCGACGGGACGGTGCTGTACGCGAGCTGGCTTTTCCAGCGCATCGTGCCGCCTGTGCTCAGCTTTGCGCTGGGCAGTCTGGGGTTCCTGACAAAGTTTGACTTTGACGAGTACGAGTCGACGCTCACGTCGGCTCTCACAAAGGGCGTCACTGTCAGCCTGCGACTGCGCTTTGAGAGCACAGTCATGCGCAGCATACGGCGGCGCAGAAAGACACCGACCGAACAGCTGGACGGCTTATCGCTCGATGAAAGCAGCCCTACATCCAGCAACGATGAGAACCAGAAGGATGAGGACGAGCAGCACAAGAAGCGAGATCTCGTCGAGGAGCTCATCGGTGAGGAGCGAGAAGACGCACACACGCATCGCCCCGACGGGACGTATGAGATTTTAAACGAAGTCGTGGTCGATCGCGGGCCGAATCCGAGTATGTATTATTTCCCCCGTCCGCAGAAGCAGAAAGAAACAAAAAAAAAACCCCCCTGTCTACAAAGATAAGCTGACAAGTCACTGTGTGTTATAGCCATGTCGTACACGGAGCTGTTCGGCGACGACGAGCACTTCACGTCGATCCTGGCCGACGGCATCTGCGTGTCGACGCCGACGGGCTCGACGGCCTACAACCTGGCAGCGGGTGGCTCGCTGTGCCACCCGGAGAACCCGGTGATGCTGGTGACGTCGGTGTGCGCGCACACGCTGTCGTTCCGGCCCATCATCCTGCCGGACACCATCGTGCTCCGGGTCGGGGTGCCGTACGACGCGCGGACGTCGGCGTGGGCGAGCTTCGACGGGCGCGAGCGCGTCGAGCTCAAGCCCGGCGACTACGTCACCATCAGCGCGAGCCGGTACCCCTTTGCCTCGGTCCAGATGGAGGGCCGCCGCAGCGAGGACTGGGTCAACAGCATCAGCGGCAAGCTCGGGTGGAACACGAGGCAGAAGCAAAAGGGCTTTCGCGACTGGGAGTCGTGAGGCGCGGGTTTCTGGAGGGCTGGTGGTGACGGACGCTTCGTAGATGAGACTGGATCGTTGGAGTTGTATTTTGCTGCTTGGGATGTTGACATGTATTTCGTCTGTGGATGTTTCATTCTGTTCACATTTTGAACCCGTCTTTCTATAGATATCAGCAGTATATACTATTTATGGAATCGTGTCGGTCCATTCATCAATTTTATATACATTCATCTATCTAGTGACAGGGCACCGTCTGCTAGAAAGCATGCCATTAGCAGGAAGTTGCCTTCTCAACCCGGAATCTTCTACCCCGTGAGGCTACCTACGTGATAAAAGCCAGCTAAACAACTGAATTCTTATTAAAGAGACTGACTGACTTACCTTTCCAAACCTGACGCCTCGTCACCGCCAACCCCTCGACGCCCTTCCACACGCGCAACCATCCAAAAGCGCGCCACCAATCCCGCGAAACCCCTCCCCCCTTGTCTACTAATTTCGGCCGATACCACACACATTATCCCACGACACCGCGTCGCGCTTAATCCCCCTCCCCCTCTCTCTCTTCCATCCCCATCCTTACCACATCTCACACATCCGTCTTCCCCCAAGAATCGCACATTCATATATATATATAAACAACCTCTCCAGCATGGACGCCCTTCCCGCCGATCTCTTCGACACCACAACCCTCGCTTCCCTCTCCGGCACTCTCGCCATCGTCCTCGCCGCCTCCCTCGCCGCCCGCCGCTTCCTCTCCGCCTCCCACCCCGCCGCGCTGCGCTTCCTCTTCATCTGGCACGTCTCCGACGCGCTCTGCCACTTCATCCTCGAGGGCAGCTTCCTCTACCACTGCTTCTTCAGCTGGCTCCCCCGGGAGCATGACCGTGGCGGCTTCCACCCCACGCCCTACAACTATCTCGGCCACGGGGACACCCGCGTCTACGGCCCCCAGGCGGGCGGCAACAACCCGCTCGCGCTGCTCTGGATGGTCTACGCCCGCGCGGACAGGCGCTGGGCGGGCGCGGATCTCGGCGTCGTTAGCCTCGAGCTGCTCACCGTCTTCTTTGATGGGCCTGTCGCCGTGTACGTTGCGTATCTCATCGCCAAGAGGGATCCCAGATCGTACATCTGGATGATTGTGCTTGCTACGTGCGAGCTCTACGGTGGTGAGTGTGGTGTGATGAATAGCCGGGCAAAAGTCACACCGTAAAAATTCTAAACAATGCTAAATAACCACTCTTAGGCTTCATGACCTTTTGCCCCGAGTGGCTAGTTGGCAACGTCAACCTCGATAGCAGCAACTTCATGTACATGTGGGTCTACCTCGTCTTCTTCAACATGCTATGGGTCTTCATTCCTCTGTATGCCATCTGGTACTCCTACAGCAAAATCTCACAGTCCTTCGCTGCCCACCAAATCCGGAAAAGGCAGTGATACCCCATCACTCAGTATTACACCCAACGTCACGTCCGTTCATGGCAGGCACTCTTTTACTGTGCCTTGATCGCCATGGGTAGCCGAATCACGATACTTGGAACAATCATAGTGAATAGCGATTAAAATATTGTATTGGTCATTTAGACTAGGGTATTTTGATCGTGAAAAAAAAGCAACTCGAGAAAGTCCCCTCTAGTAATGCCGTTCGCCATGTCGGTTAAGCATCCCGTTTAGATTTGCTGCTTGTGAGCCTCAGCCTTGGCATCATGTCCAGACTCGTTGACCTTGTCGCCGATGGCGTCCTTGGCCGCGCTCGCGCTGTAATCGACATGTTAGCCATGGTGCGTAAACGTTGATTACAGAAGAGTATTCTTACCGAGTGCCGAGGTTGGCGTTGCTGTCCTTGGCAACCTCCTTGTTGGCTTCCTTGCTGGTGCCGGAAGTAGCCTTCTGAATCTGCTCAGAGGCGTAGTTGACGCCCTGCTTGATAGAATCCATTGTAGCTGATTGTGGTGTTGAGGCTGAAAACTTTGACTTGTAAAGTTTGGAGAAGGTGGCTTTTGGAGATTTTGAGTTGATGGTTGATGTGAAGAAGAGGTATAGCCAAAAGGTGCTGGGAGCAGATACCGTGATATTTATATACGCAGGGCACCTTTGGGAAAGTGGGCTGCGAGGCGAACCAAAAGGGTCCGGACTGGCAATTACGTACCCGTTTCCCGCTCTGCTTCTCGTCCTTTCCCGCTTGTGATGCTCCGGTGACTGACAGTTCCTGTCTGTCAAACGCTGCAACGGCTGCTCTCTGTTTGTCCTGACGTCATGAGAGCATTAACCCCTCTTCCCCTCCATTGCGCGTACCGTGCTCTGTACCTGCTGCAAGTAAAGGAAATTGTAGAGAGTTTCTTTCTTCTACCCCTCCTTAAGCATGCTCCCCAACCAATACGCAAGCTCCAAGTTGGAACAATCTGCACTAAAAAAGCGTCCCTCGCAGCCTCTTTTCCATGTAGCCACAAATGCCCATACGGGTGGGTGTGCTGGGGCCTGCGTTTGGGTGGACAGCCACAGGTGGCACCGCGGCAGCACCGTGCCACCCGTTTCATGGTGCGGGGGGGTCCAAGCTCTCCCACCTGTTGAGCTTATCATGACGTATCATCTACCTCATCTGACCACGTTACCAGCAAGACGCAATGCTGGCCATCGAGATGGTACCGGACCCTTGGCTCCGGTCGATGTTCTCTGGAAGAGAAACAGACGGAGAATATCCATGACGGTATGTCGTAGCCTGGACTGGTGGTATGTATCTTTGCGGCAAGGAAAATCATGGCCAAGTCAGCTGGCCCATCAGCATATTCTCCGATGAGGGGCAAATTCAGCATGGCAATCTTGCCAGCCTGTGGATTTTCCTTGTGAAATCGGATTCGGTTCGCCTGGGACACTCCTGTGCGGCAGTGCCTGGCTCGATATCAAGCCGCAATCACCAATCCCTACGGCATATAACGCAACGATCACGACCAACATTCGAGAAGACCAGGCTTTTACAGCGGCTCTCAAGGTGTAGTTGCATTGTTTACCTCGGTGCAAAGGAAGCTTGTCCATCTAGTAATGACGCTACACTCGGCCGTACAGTACCACAACTGCCAAGCAGCCGACTCCAGCCGAGTCGAACTTGCGACACACACGGAAAGGCTTGCGCTCAAGCGGCAGGATGATCAGTCAATCCCATGACTTGAGTCAAGGGCGCCTTGAGATATTCAGACGAGAACCGGTAAATAATACGTGCTCTGCGAGCGTCTGAACATTGCCCGTTGTCTCGGAGTGTCTGCCACGAACCAACAAGAGGTCAGCCGGAGGTATACTGCTGCCTGTCTTTTGTGGTATCAGCAATTGTAGTTAAGAAGCGGCAGGTAGCTGTCATCAGCTCGGTAAAGCCTGAGGGAGTTCTGGTGACCGGCGGCTGAAATATACTCACAACCTGCACGGGCGTTGTCCCCCCTTATTTCTTGCAAATCAGCTCTAGAGTTGACCAGAGCCGTTTCAGGACTCGCCCCAGCGGCTCAGCCCGCGAGCTAGATGTCTAAAACATACTGACTGGATAAGATGCTTAGATAGCCTTGTCTAATGCGAGGTCCTGCCACGCCATCTCACGTAGGCTGTAGTTCAGGCACCAGGACCGCTTTCGATTGTACGTGCTATCAGTCTGAGATTGAAGATTGAGAATGAATATGTAGGTAGCGGCGCTTTAATCGACGGACAATTTATGAACTAGTTTGCCCTGTGCCTGTGTAAAATGGACTATCAACATAGGAACTTTTGAATTAGGAAATAGACATGTCCAGGTGCAGAGGCGTCAGCAAGGCCATTAGTACAAGATTGCGGAGGGTGCTCTAATAACCATGGGACGAGACAAAACTTATATTTTTGGGTAGTCTTGAGCCTCTCGTACCTCGCAGCCTTGAACGATTCTCTCATTGCCATTTTTTCCCATGGTGCTACGTTATATATCTATGTGGCAAAAGCCACCAAGAGAAGGACATTTGACATGAGCTCAGTGGCGAGCCTTGCTGAAACAAAGTAAGCGATAGCAACCGTGTTTGTCTTCTAATATAGACTAAAGCTACAAAGGTCGTGCCAGTACTGAGATCCAGGTTCAGGTGGTGATGTATAGCGTGTATTGAACATTGGTGATCTCTCCCGACGACTGTGCCCGCGTTCAGACCAGATATGTAGAGCTTTCCATTCTGCTATCATAAGACCTACCTTTTTTTTTTCGCTATTTTTTTCTTTCTTTTCTTTCATATTTTTAAAGAAAAAAACACAAGTCAGGAAAAAAAAAACCAAAAATGGATCGAGCGACATCAAACTTTACAGCAGCAGTAGTTATTAAAGATGATGACTGAATTGTGGTCGCTTTATATGCTCTAAATGTGTGCCTTTTTTGACGTGATATGGAGTTGCATTGACCAGTAATTTGAATGTGGGAAGATATATTGAAGCCCATCATGAGATTGTAGCGTTTTTCGCCAGCGTCCACCTTACCTGAGTAGTCCCTTGCAGCACAAGCGGTCCGTCGCGATGCGCTATGCTCATCGTCCAACGCTTTGCGGTGTAGTAGCAGTTGCGATGATTGTTTCTGTTGAACAAATAGGCCGCAAAGAAAAGGTGAACGCGAGGTGATGATAGCAATTGGTCTGTACAGCTCGCAGCCAGGAAATGTTCAAGGCTGACCGAAGCTAGACATTTAATGATCGCATACCGTTGTCCGTTGTCCGAAATATGTACTCGATATAATACTGGCGCCGGTTCTGGACATCTGCAAGCATCCGATTGTGACAAGCTTTGCCATGTAAAGAAGACGTGGGCTCGAGTCCCAAAATGTTCATTGCACTCTCGCGGGGCTTCATTCAGTATCGTTGTGGGCTCGTCACGCCACCTTGAAGCTATTGAGCCTTGAATGCCTTATTACCTTTCTTCCTGGCCTGTCTCATATCCTCCCACCGGTTCCAGCCCGCCTCGTCGAGATCCTCATGCACAACGAGATCCCGAATGCGCAGCATGCGGGCCATCGGCAGGTCGAGTGCCCACGACAAGACACCGGAGCTCCTGAGGACGGCCACGAACACGAACCAAGCCACAGCGGAGAGTGCGCCAGTAACGCTGCCAACAAGGACTTGCTTGGGTGTATGGTAGTTGAGGTACATGCGGCTCCATGCCGTCATGACTGCCACCACCAGACTGGCGGCGCTGAGGCCAAGACGTAAGAGTATCCTGCCGCCGTCGCGGGGCTTATTCGCGGACGAAGACGGAGACCCGATCGACGGCCGGTGTCGAAATAACAGAAAGAGGGCGATGGAAACGCTCCAGAAAAATACAAACTGCGCGTGGGAGCTGGGCATGCCATAACCCTTGCCGTGGATGAGACGGGGGCGCTGCTCCTTGATGACGCGCTTGAGGACAAAGTTGAGCGCCTCGCAGGCGAGCTGGCCGGCAAAGAGGAGGGCGATTTCGATTTCGCGGGTCGAGAGGATGAGAGTCACGTAGACGACGCCGAGGGCCTGTGGGAGGAGGGCCAGGTATGCGCAGAAGAGGGAGACGGGATCGCTTGGGTCCTGCCAGCGGAGTATCTCGTTAGTTGCTGCTATTTCAATTCGAATTCCTATATGGAGAGAGAAAGGAGGCCATCCTCACATAGTAGACGTGCGTTATGGACAGCGAGGCCAGCGGCGTGGTCGCGGCGGCTTCATCGTACCCCATGGTCGTAGCTCAGGACGGTGAGCGACATGCAGATCTAGGGCTTGCAGCGACGACGGATTTTCGAGCTCGCATATGGTCTCAAGATAATTGCATACTGCACGGAGGATAGAACACGGAGCGATTACTTGAAAGATGGGGAGAGGCGAGTGTTTGTCGACCGTGTTCGTTGGGAGGTCTTGCTCTGAATCGTGCTGTTACAGTGGGAGTGATCATCGAGGCACTTCTGCGGGGAGAAGCTAGTGGATGAGTTCAGCGATGTCTTTAGTGGGCTGATTTGTCGACTGGCGGGTTGTGAGTAGCGACGGCCGCTGACATGCCGAGGGCTAACCTTGTTAACCTTGTTTATATATAGGTACTGTGTGACAGTAATAATAATAGAGATAATAACTAGTCACGATTTGGATAAAAGTTAGATAAGAAGCTTTGATGTATTTATGATGGTGCTTTGATTGTAGAGATTACTGGCGATATATTAGTACTAGAGTACAGTAGGTGCCTTAGTACTAGTACTGAGTTACCGCCGGCACTACAGCGCTATGGCACTCGCTGTTACTGGGGTACAGTGTACCTTAATATGGTTGGCAGGCAGCGCGCCAACTGTTCCCGACAGCAGCCTTTGTAGTCCTGACCGCTAGCCTTTTACCCGCCCCCGCTGGATGTAGAGTAAATGCGCAGCGTGTGGCGTTTTGTGAAGAGTCATGCCGCTCAGCATATATTTCATATTTCCTAAAAGCGAGCCTTGATCAACTTCAAAGCAAAAACGGATACTGCTGCTGCTGTCACTTTTGTTACTGATCATTCTCGATATTCTGTTCTCGCAGAAGCAGTCAAACCGAGTCGAGTTGCCTGATCCTACTATTTTTGCCGTCACGCCATCCATCCGCCTCTCTACGAACGGCAAAGTCATCAGCTATTGCCACCAGACGCTCCCTGTGGCAGGGTAATCACTCGTCACGACGCAATAACAATGGTGCAAGAGTATAGTATCTATCATGGACCCTATAGATGACAACGATGATGCCCGTAGCACGGAGCTCGAGACTCTTGAGGCCATATATCCGGAGTTGCGCAGGCCAGGCGGCGCTGAGTCACCGTTCGTGGTTGAGCTGGACATTCCTGTCAAGCTGGAAAACCCTTTGATCGTCACTTTCGCGGCCACTGATCATGTCGTGGCGGGGGAGGAGACTGCGCAGGAAGGGACAGGCGCGCCGTTGATGCTCGACTCACTCGAGGTCTCACATCTTCCGTACATTTCAGTCAACATTTGCCTCCCGGTGGGTTATCCCGAGTCTTGCCCCCCACAGGTGAAACTCAAGACAACGCCTCCCTGGCTGGGGGCCGAGACGCTCTCGCGGCTGGAGGGGGATGCACCTCGACTGTGGGAGGATATGGGCCGTGACATGGTGGCGTACACCTATATCGATCACATTCAGAGGGCAGCTGAGGATGTGTTTGGCACTGTTGATGTTGACGGTACGCTTCCGATCAATCTGGAGCACAAGCTTGCCGTGCTGGACTACGACATCAAGGCGACAAAGGCAGAGTTTGATCGGGAGACTTTTGAGTGCGGAGTCTGTCTAGGTATGCAGGTCGTAGGAGGCTCTATCTAAGCAGCAGGACTGACATGTCTATGTAGATCCAAAAAAGGGCTCTATTTGCCACAAGATGATTGACTGCGGCCACGTTTTCTGTGCTCAGTGCCTCTGCGACTTTTATCAAGACGCCATCACAAGCGGCCAGCTACTCACTGTTCGATGCCTGGCGCCCAATTGTGCGAAAGAACGTGCCTCCAAAAATCTTGTTGGCGCGTCAGGTCGGCCTGCCAAAAAGGCAAAGACATTTATCAGCCCAAATGAGCTACTTCAGATTGGCCTTTCCGAGGATCTGGTCAAGCGATATGTGGCACTCAAATACAAGACAGAGCTTGAAGCAGACAAGAACACAATTTACTGCCCCCGACAGTGGTGCAACGGCGCGGCACGCTCAAAAAAGCACAAGAAGCCAGAAGGACTCAACTTTGTAGAAGTGTCTGATGACGAGGAGGAGGCGGACACTCAACCAGAGCCCTCAGGTACCTCAGAGAAGAACAGGACGAGGAAGAAGACAAAGTTCAACACGGCTGATCTTCTGGCTGTGTGCGACGACTGCGGCCTTGCCTTTTGTAGTAGGTGCTCCCAGTCCTGGCACGGCGAGTTTGTTCGCTGCACCGGCAAGCGGACAGAAGAAGAGCTCACGGAAGAGGAAAAAGCGTCGCTGGCGTACCTGGAGCTGCACACGTCGCCCTGTCCGACATGCTCTGCGCCCGCGCAGAAAACGGATGGCTGCAACCACATGGTCTGCTCGCGTTGCGACACCCACTTCTGCTATCTCTGCTCTTCGTGGCTCGATCCAGGTAATCCTTACAAGCATTACAATCTGCAGAGCGACGGAAAGGTCACTTCCTGCTACATGCGACTCTGGGAGCTAGAGGACGGCGACGGCGACGACGTTGGGCTTGGCTTCCTGGGTGGCGCAGGTCAGGGGCAAGCGCCGGCGCCGATGAGGATGGAAGAAGAGCTGGCTGTGCACCAAGAGCCTGAAGTAGAGGAAGAAGCGGACGCGAGCCAGGATGAAGAGTCTGTGATGGGAGAACCGCAAGCAGCTGACAATGCAGGTAACAATCAAAGAGGAGGGGCCGCCGTGGCTCGTGAAGCGCCGCTTGTTCTGCGTGTGATGGGCGGGCCAGTAGCACGGCCACGGAACGCGGCGGTCGACGGTGAAGCTGTCGCACCTCGAGCGGAGGGACAAGGTCGCGGACGCGGCGGCGGCCCGGGACAAAACAGGGGTCAACGAGGCAGGCAACATCGTGGAGGCGCCGTCGTCGTAGCAGCAGGCGGCAGAGGCAGAGGCAGAGGCAGAGGCGCCGCGGGTGCACGAGGCCGGCAGCAGCAGCACGCCGAAGGACGCTTGAGACAACAGCAGGCGCTTGCCGAGAGACGCAGGCGGGAGCAAGTCGAGGTTGATGCCGAGGACTTGGTGGCGGGGGATCTGGATCCGGGGCAAGCTGCGTGGATTCGCAGGTTTGTAGAAATGGCTCTAGACGATGCAGAGGACGATATGCATGAGGCGTGGGACGATGAACGTTTCGACCTGCCGATGGCACGGGGACATGCTTGAAGCGTACTATCTTTACATATATCTTTACACGACTCTCTCGCCGCGTTCATTTGGTCTACACGGAGACGAGTAAGATCCTTTACGTTCGCGATTACAGGCGTTTTTATGAATATATGGATATCCTGCAAAGAGCGAGGGGTCTCCTCAAGTCTGAAGGGCCGATGTAGAGCAATCGCTCAACACCTGCCAAAATCTCCTCCCGCGCCGTTGCAGACGCAAATCATCTGCGAACAAGGGGCGAGGGGGTAGCGCAGTGCCTCTCGGTGAGCGACCTTGTCTTTTCACAACGTGGTGCGAAGCGCATGCGTGGTACCAACGTTACATGGAGGATGGAGGGGGGAGAAGGCTGACGTCTGTCGACGCACGTCCTTTTCCTTCCATCTCTTCATGCTCTAGCTTTTTTCTTCCCTGCGTCTTACTTTTATGTCGTGTAACTCACAGTGTCTCGCGCATCTCGCAGCGCTGAGGAAAAAAGGAGGGGGGGGGGGGGGAGAAGGCGTTGACTGAGTCTGGCGTGCATGCCTTTTTTTTTCCCCTCTCTCTTTCTTTTTGGTGTCAAGAGGGGTGGGGGGGTGTGAAGAACTATATGCGGCATGACGTTTTTTTTTTCTTGCTGTTGACGAAAGAAAAAAGCTGAGTAGAGCTGGGAGGTGGGTTAATTTACCTTGTTTTTTTCTTTGGTGTGATGATGTCTTGGTGTTGAGATACGTCATGCGGGAGAGTGTGTTTTGTGAGCAGGACTTTAGTTCAACTGGGTTAGGTGTAGAGAATCTGTACGAGTCGTACGGAGAAGGTGGGAAGATGGGAGAGGAAGAAGAAGAAGAAGCAAAAAAAAAAATGGCGACATCATCGTTGGGCCATGTGCCGAGGTCACGATCACATTCCTGACCCCCCCCCTTCATCTAGCCATTTGGCCCCCATCCCGTGGTGGCATGTGGGCGGGAAAATCTGTTGGCGTCTCGGCATTTACGTAGGCTGTTTGAAGACTTTTTTTTTTTTAATCTCTTTGGACAAGAGAGGGGAGGAGAAATAAAAAATTAACTTTGTTTTTGTTATTACAAGGTCTCTCGTGTTGCAGATGAGGCTGTAGAGCGAAAGCGAGCGCAAGAAAAAAAACCTGATGGGTGGGGGAGGGCACAGGATGGAAAGGCTATATCGTCGACCACTGAGGAGAGGTAAATTGGCAAATGGTATGTAGAGGGAGACGCGGAGAGCGGGCATTGTTCCATCAGATGGAGCGGAAGAGTGGGAAGAAGAGGAAGAAGACGCATGATGAGGCTGCGAGTGTCTCGGGTCTCGGGGGCTGCGATGACGACGGAGCAGCAAGATGCCCTCTTGTCTTGACGGTTCTCTTCTTGCCGCTGCTCCCGGTCATGTTGACTTTAAATGCAGCTGTTGCAGGTTGGTGAAGCCCCCACTCATCGCGGGCCCTCTCTGGCAGCTTTCTTGATATATCATGTACCCTCTTCCCTTCACAGCAATGTAGTAGAACACAGGTCGTAAAATAGAAAACTCGAGGAAAGGGGCCAATTCCGCCTCTCTCGAGCAGACAGAATATCCATCACCGGCTCGAGCGGCAGTAGACGTGCGTATTTGGAATTATACATCTTCGCGATATCATGCCGCCGCGAACCCCCCATGTCAACCGCCTCCTCCATCTCCGTCATGCGACCCCTTCCCGCATCCCAGGCTTCTTTTTTTTTTTTTTCTTTCTTACTTTTCCCCCTTCCCCTCTCCCCTTCCTCTCGGACATCGTCATCTTGCAGCTACAAATCGCATTATCGGCTATCCCCCCCCCCTCTCATCCTCCACCTCATCATTTTCCGACATGCATGGCCTTACCACCCCCCCCTTGTCGTCATGCCTCGTCGTTATGGCCTTTCCTCGTCAGGAAGCTGCTTTTCAAAGATAAATCGGACTTTTTCGCCTCAAAGTACCGTGTACAAGTATTTACAGTGCCGGCAAGAGTACTTCTTTCAGAGTTGAACCGATACTCTCACCACTAATACTATTTTCTTCCTTCTGCTGATTTGGAGACGGGGGGGGGGGGAAATTCATTATTACTAGGCAATCGCTGTGCATCTTTCACAAGCGTTCTCTTTTCTTTTTTTTTTTTTTTCTTTTTTCTTCTTTTTTTTTCCAGCACGGCCATGGAAATAGTGACCATCAATATAGCGTGTTGGAAAAAGTGCAACGCTTGAACGGTATCGTAAAAAAAAAAGGTTGGTACAACTGTTTGAAACGACGAGTAAAGAGGAATGACAGCTTTCCCTAATGAACGCCTGCTGCCCGGATCGAGGTATTCCTCCGACCGAGAGAGACCAGGGGGGGGGGGGGGGGGGGG